>JBAIZL010000007.1:56077121-56322121 GCA_036971475.1 Prosapia bicincta | reverse complement strand
AGTAATATTCTTGCTTAAGTACATATAGTGAAAGTGATATATATATATATATATTAAACATAGGTCTACAGGAAGATCTGTCGGCTTATCTGTGACAGTCGAGTACTTGGCAAGTAGATCTCTGGGAAAATTCAAGATTCGATTAAGGAAAACCTGTATAAACTGGTTATAGGCTGTAAACGTATATATTTGGAGTATATAAGGGACATATCAAGGGAAACAATAAATATTCGCAGTAGCAGAGATGGATAAGCATCATATATTCAAAACTCAATCTACGGTAACTTCCTGACAAAAAAGCAACGAACAAAAGTACTTACGTATCAATGAAGCAAAGATTTATTGTATTAAAAACGTGACACGAGAGGTCTGACTGGGCGGTAGGATGTTTTAAAATACATTGAAATCTATCGAGTTCAGTGTCCGCTAACACGCCTCCTTACATTAATTAACTGCTTAAAATCTGTCGCATGTCGGCGTTCTCACAGAGCGGATAATCACAGATACAGTTCTTGGAAAGTGTCATGAGTCGACCGTTTCATCTGTGCACAATCACGGCACATTGTAACCGTAGGATGAAACGGTTCCTGTAGTGACCGCAACAGGTGGAAAGCGCGGAGTCAAAGCGCTGCGTCATGAGTCATGAGAGCACGCCAACACATTGTGTCAGTCGGGTTTGCGTGGGTTCTTCGGCGTAAGTTAATGGACATGTGTCTCAGTAAGGATAGAAGAGCCCTTGACTCGCAAAATCAGGTGCCGCTTACAGGATTGGAAGACGAAAACATTATATAGGCTACAAATTTCAATGCAGGTACAGGTGTCCATGCCTGATAGTAATGGAGACCGGACAATAAAGGTTTTGCAATAATATTCAGGTAGAGACATGAATGCCTTAGTTAGGGTAAACAGAGATAATCATGATTTAAGTGAACGGAGTCGCATATATGAAGTGGAGATACCATCTGTAGTTGTCACAGAAGGGTACTTACTACCTTGCGAATAAAGAGAGTAGAAACGTAAAACCATTAAGAGTAATTTGAGTATGATTACGATCTTTCTTTGTGATTTAACAATGTTTTTGTAGAGAAGCCTATCTTCAAGCAGTTTCCCAGTGCTGATAATAGCTGCTTTCTATATTGATAACGATCAATTTTTTTCACGATAACCGGTTAATTTCATCTTTTTATGTAGTTTTTAAAATAAATTTACATATTTGCATTTTGTGTTTGTAGTGGAGGACATTAACTTCTGGAAGGTTAGCAACCAACCAGAAATAAAAAAAAAAATTGCGATAGAACTGAAACCTCTCTCTCCTTTCCCCAACATCCCTTTTTGTCCCCTCTCTTCGTCTCTTTACTATATCTATTTCTTCCTTTCTCCCCCCTATCCCCTACACGAATCCTCTTTCTCCTACTCCGCTCTCCCTTTCTTCGGTATCTCTTTCCTTCTTTCTCTCCCCTATCCCCTTCTCTAATCCTCTTTCACCTACCCCGCTCTCTCTTTTTTCTATATCTATTTCCTCCTTTTTCCACTCTATCCCCCTCTCTAATCCTCTTTCTCCTTCCTCCGCTCTCTCTCTTTCTTCCATATCTATTTCTCCTTGTCTCCACTCTATCCCTCTATGTGTTCTCTAACCGTTGTTTTGTTAAGGTTAGTGTAATGTAAAACATTTTGAGCTGTTGCTCTGTGTTTCAGATCAATACTCTACTGGCATTCAACCTATAAAAAGTTTTATCGCAGATATTCATGTTTCTATTTACTCCACACTCAAGCGAAAGGAAATGTGGTCAAACTGGGGGGGGGAGGGGAACTAGAAGTACAGAGATATAGTAATGGGCCAATCATTGACCATTTGAAACTTTGCGCTCAAGAGTCTAACCAAAAGCTCATGGCAACCCGAATAGGGTGACAGTCGTTCTTCCGAAAACGGAGGGCTTGGGTCCACGACCCGTGCGCAAGAGCTTAAAGCTTTACAATAAGAACAGACAAGTCACTAAACCATCACTGGGAAGAAACGAGTGTTCTAGCCAGAGTCTGTGGGTTCCACAGTTTTTCTAGAATTACTCTGAACGGAGAGCGCTAAACAGCCCGGTTCCTCTTCTGATTAGTTCGCCACAGGTAGTGCAATCGGATTTTTATCTACTCTATTTTGGCCTCACTAAGGACTGGATCCTTAGAACGAGGACGAATAGCCGCATCCTAATTTGATCATTAACTTTTGAAAGTATATCGGATTGAACAACAAATGTATTTGAATATTGGACAAAATAAAAAAATCGTTATACGACGTAAGCCTCCCGATAGATATTGTTAAACTAGGTATCCCGGCAACATTAGCCTTTTTGTATTAGAAACCAAAATAACTTTTGAAATCTTATCAAGGTATATGACATAAACACTTTCAAAATTTATATTTTTAATACACTTCTTTATCAAAGATAATTTATCAATCAATTAATGTCAATGATTCTGAATATCTATCATATTGTTTAATTTTTCATCAACAATTTCTTCGTTTATGTGTTGTTCGTTTAAAAAATCTGTATTTTTCAATCGTTCATTATTCTTAAATTATTCTGTTCCTATCGTGTTGTTTACTACAACACTCTTCAACCATTCCTTGTATTTCTAACTTTGTGCTTGTAATAATCCTCATACATTATTCAAGTGGTTCATTGCTATTCAATCGTTTTGTATTTCTACCAATGTTCTTTTTTACTCTTGAATAATTCTTTATTTTTACAGTTTATTCTTCATGTATTTTGTATTCCTCCTGATTGATATTTTGTTCACTTGCTTTAAATAGTTGCGTATTTCTGCATTAGTCATGTCTATGAGTACGTTCTCTGTTCTACTCTAATCTTTGTTGATAAGTCGAAACGTTAGGTTTTGTTTATTACAAAGGGAGACCGCGCAATATTTACAAACGGAACGGAACCAATGGTTAGCTCCTGTAACAATGGTTAACTTGTTCATTGAGCGTGCAGCTCTACGGCCTCGAAGGGCGGAACCTTACGTCCGGAAGTGGACAATGCCCGTCAGGAGGGAAACGGAAGCTGCCGTGGACATTGCACGCACGTCTAGTATACCGCGGGCACGTTAAAGGATGCAGAAAACCGGGAGCTAGTCATGGCTCGGGGACATTTCGTGGAATGAAATATTCGACAAGTGGAAGCAAAATATTGATGTGTGAGGAAGGAGTGATGGAACACGTCGTGGCACGTAGAAACAAACTGAGTAAAATTTAGCCATAGCCACGGATTTAAATATTTACAATAAAATATTCTTTATCACCAACAAATATTTTTTTGAAAAAAATTAAAAATCTATTAATTTTCTGTTTGTTTGTAATGTTTAAATAATTTTAAGAGATAAAGTTGGATATTATTTCGGAGTCTTCACTGTTGGGTGGGATCTCGTCAATCGGAGTGTTAAATATCCGTTCAAACAGTAGTCTGTTTAACCTCTGTTCCAAACATACGTCTGTCTTCTACCGCATTATAAAACACAGCTATTTAATATCAGAAACGTTCAACGTATTTCCAACAAAATGCGACCTTAAAACTCTATAGTTTATAGCGTTAAAAAGGTTAGGGTGCTTTTAACGAAACTCAAAACCGAAAATTCCCTACAATGTATGCAATTCATTACAACCTTTCTATCAAACAAGGGATAACACCCAATGATCCTCTCCAGGCATCTAAAATATAACAAGAATATAAAGATAACAGCCTAAATGTTTGATGCGGAACTAACCTCAAAATAAAATTCATAGTTAGTTATTATAGAATTATTGTTCATTGTGTTCATATTCTATAATTGTATTTATATATTTGTTATAGTTTAAATGCCCGATGAGGATCATTGGGTTTTAACCTTTGTATGATTTTTCGGTTGTGATTAATTACAACGTAGTTTTTAATTACAATACAGGCAGAAGACAGATGCCACCTAAAGTTATTAGAGTGGATTCCCATAAGAAAAAAAAGGACGGGTAACAAATAGGTTGGCGTGATAGCATCGGCGAAGCAGTGGCTGCAAGAAACCTAGAAAAGGCATATGACAGGGGAAATTGAATATTGGGGACGTAATGGCGGCAATAGCTGTAATAGATCCGTTATATTAAAGCTGATCTATTATATATATTTTTTACTCAAATAATAATAATTGTACATCTAGCTTGGAGTGATTAATTCAATTTATTGTGTATAATTATTGTATTTATTTCCTCTTTATTGAAATGAAGATTTGATGTTTAAATATACTTGCATAGATCTTTAGCATGATGAAATAACAACTACATGGTAAAGAAATCTTTGGTCTTAAGTTTCATTAAGAGCATCCTAACGTTAAGATTTTTTAGATTACAATACGTTAGTAAGGGATATTATACAGTAAAGTTTATGTGGTCTGAGAGGATGAACACGTGGCTGCTCGGAGTCGGCGGAACCTCTGCTGAACTAAACTGATTGTTTAATACGTTTAACTCGAAATTATACAAACACCGTTTCGCTCAATTTCTTTTCTAAGACGATACTAAGTTAAGCGGCATTTCTACACATTTTCTAAAAGTGTAGAATAGAAAAATTAAGAGTTTTCACGCGGAACATATAATTTTATGTCAGGGTGTGAAAATAAAACAATAACGTCATTAAACTAAATTTCCCACATTTCAATGTTCCGTAGAAGGAAGATCAGTGGTTATTATACTATAAAGTGTGTTTGCTTCTTGCTAAAGATTTAGACTAATTATACCGTCATATCTCCTTCTCCTTTACCCATCTCTCTTTAATAAAACAACAGATAATTTTAATTCCGAGTAAGACAGCACGTTTTCCCCCAAAAAATATTTTTAGTATAGTCTACTTATGTATTTACAATACTAATTTTATTATGTTTTTAATAATAGCAGTGCTAAAAATACGACACTGGACCATGTAATTATTGGTACTATAATTTCGGCATCCTTGGATGTTATCTACAGACCATCAAACAGAAATTTGAAAGATCATAACCAACAGTAAAATATAGTTTAAACGTAATAACATTTTTGTTTATCTTGGCACATAAATATCTTAGAATTAATTGAAAATTGTTTTGAACAGCCTTGAATTTTGTTACTGTTTCAGGGACGATATCAAATGAGTTTTTAATTATTAATTGTATTTGCAAGTAGTCTTGTCATTGAACTAGGTCAATTGAACTAACGATTGAACTAGGTCATTTAATTCATACTTTAAATGAAAAATAAATATATATACTGTTAAAATTGCTTCAACACTTTAGACGGGTTGTCTAGAGAAGATGATTTTGTATCGAGTCATTTAATTTGAGTTTTTCTCCTACGTAGTACATAATTCAAGACAAATTATCTATAATTAAAAGAAAATAAGGAATATATTTTGTAAAGTTTTGTTCAAAGTATGCAATAACGAGAAGTATTTTTTAATTGTGAAACAACTTTTAAAAAACTTTCCAGATTATAAAGATAAGAAATGAAATTTAAACATTTAAAACATGTTTTCGTGGTCTTTTCCACCGGAACATCACATTGCAAGAGCGTAAAAAGGTTGCGCTAAGCATTGTAATATATTTGATTAAGATAGGTGAATGCAACGCCTTGGTCCCGTGTAGGCAAGGACGATAGCTTACGTTTATAGAGTCGTGTACTTGAGGAGAGTCTATCATGCATAGAATTTATAAGGAATTATCTATCGTTGGATGTCCAAGTAAAAAGAGAAATAAAGGAGAAATAGTGACCTTCTAAATAGAGGCATAAGGGGAAAATAGTTTCAGAAATAATGACGTCTATAAAAGGAGACACATTTTTTAAAACATGAATAAATAGCACTTTTATTATTTAATCGTTTTTCGAATGATTTAATCGCCAGAATGATAGAATATGAGAGCAACAAGTTAATACCAACAACAAATTTCCAAGATGTTTGCCAACATTTTAAAACTGTCATTCAAAATAATTTAATGGAAGTAAGCTTCAAAATTGGAATACAAATCTCACTAAAAATAGTTTATGCAACCTGGTAGTTTCAACGACCATATTGCCTACATCAGTGTAAGCCAATCACCGGTGAAGGCAACGTGGTCGCCGAATCTAGGCTGGATGAATAAACTAGTGTTCTGTGAAAATTTGAGCGCAATTCCCATAATATTTACCAGTGTTAAATTGTTCTCGCTAGCTATGCTCTGTTTAACCATATAAAATAATTTACTAACCAGCATTCCATTGTCATCGATTACGTACGAAAAAACTTAAGTTTAGAAGTAGGCCTATAAATCTGTTAGCTAAATATTACGTAAATTAAAAAGCGGACTTCTAAAACAAGATGAAAAGTTGATAAATGAAGTTGGGTACTAAAACAAGAGGACAATTTGCCAAAACATGATGGGTACTTAAAAAACCGGAGTTTCAATAATATAAAGGGTACTAAAAGAAGATGGGGAGTTGCTAAAACAAAATGTGTACAAAAATGAGAGGAGGATGTGCCAAAACAAGATGGGTACTTAAAGATAAGAAGTTGCAAAAATAAAATGGATATTAACGGAAGAGGAGGAGTTGCTGACACAAAATGATAAGTAAAACTAGGAGAGGATTTGTGAAAAAGAGATGGGTATTTAAAGAAGAGGACCAGTGCCATCTTAAACGCAAAATGAGTACTAAAATGAGAGGACCATGTGTCAAAACAAGATGGGTACTTAAAGATAAGAAGTTGCAAAAATAAAATGGATATTAACGGAAGAGGAGGAGTTGCTGACACAAAATAATAAGTAAAACTAGGAGAGGATTTGTGAAAAAGAGATGGGTATTTAAAGAAGAGGACCAGTGCCATCTTAAACGCAAAATGAGTACTAAAATGAGATGAGGATTTATCAAAACAAGATTCGAATTAAAAAAAGGAGTAGATGCGAAAATAAAATGGGCACAAAAACAAAGAGTGGCTACAATAAAATGGGTATTGAAACAAGAGGAGTTACTAAAAGAATGTGGGTATTAAAACAAGAAGGAAGAGTTTACTAAACAAGATGGGTACTAAAACAAGAGATGGAGTTGATAAAACAAGATGCGTACAACAACAAGAGACAGAGTTGTTAAAGCAAAGATGGGTGCTAAGTGAATCAGAATAGAAAGCGTTGTGAGACTACAGTGTATTCAGCACACGCTCTTCTGTATGTTTCTGTCGTTGACACGTACGAGCCAGCCTATTGGCTACTGCCATTTCGTTAGGATACGGACACAACCACTTTCAACCTCTGCCAAGATATGCCGGCACGTATTCTTTGCAGAGACTAGAAATGCAAATGTCTTCGTGGCTTGCTTCTTGAAACTGCAACTGGCACAAATGCCTGAAACTGGCCTTGCATTGAAATGTTACACCAGTGGTGCCAACACTTTCATGCGAAAGTAAAAAATAGATTTCTACTGCACGGAACGTACACGGCGCATATTACAATGTGTCGATCACAGTAATGCGAGTGGGCGGCGACCGAATGGTCAATAAAACTCGGCAGTAAATCACGGCGACTTACCAACTGGCTAGAATGTAATGCGACAAGATGCGGTATTGTTCTGCAGTCACCCTAACATTTATTTACTTATGTCAGATAATTGAATTCAATAAAAATAGTCGTTAAAAACCACGGTAAACCATCCCCGACCACTCTTCATCGTTGCAAGACGTTAATCTCGAACAAGCAGAAAAATTTTAAAAGGTATGTCTTGTGCCGATTGCGGTTCTTCAAACGCTCCAGTTGTAAGCACTATGTTATTCTCGAAATATTGACTTTAAAGGCGAGTTTACTGAGCAAAAACCATCAACGGGACCCATAGTTAGCAAGTTTACTTAAAGGAATCGAACATGACCATGCGAGCCATGAGGTTTCTCACCCCCATAATCCTGACTTTAATCTACCGATCCGTATTATAGGAAGGTGTATATATTTTTAAGGCGCATTAGGCAGTTACCATTAGGGAGTATATAATGTCGATATAGCCTAAGTGGTTGTATTTAGGTGAAATCAGAATAGCCATGAAATAACTAAATTTTGAAATAACAATTAATTATGCTGGAAATAAAGTACTTACATATTAGGATGTCGTCAACATAAACGAATATTTCTTACCTGCAAAAAAATAACATTATTACTAATTAGGCTAAAAAATAACAAAAAATAATAAAAATTTATAAAAACTAACCTATCAGATGTACAATTTGTAGAGAAAAACAAAAATAAATAAATAACTCAGTACATCCTGAGTTCCTCCCTCCCTCTACGACTCCTGTTGCACGAAGCAATTGATATTAACTTAAATAATATGACATTATTATTCTCTCTGTAATAATAGAGAAGTATCTCGTGTCCTCAGTGCTTCAAATTACTGCTTGTGCTGCCAAAATAACAGTTTTTGTAATAATTCTTTAGCATTCAAAAATGTTCACTTGACGTTTATATAACATATTGACATAATTGTGTTGATTCAATCATGTAAGTGTTGTATGTGAATCCCTTTTGATGCCACGACTGGTAAAATGCAAGTAAACGAGTATTAGTTATCTATAAGAAACATGAAGGTGAGAAAACATTAGACAAGATAGTTAAAATATTAGGTTATGACACTCGGGGGAGTGCCTACAGAATGGAAAACTTTTATAACTACGGCAAAGAAATTTGTAATTAAAAAAAAACATTTAATCTTGCGTATTGTGGAAATTACCTGAACATTCTATATTATATAATGTAATAAAAAGTAATATGTTTTTTTTACAATTAACACCAAAATTTGAACTACAAACAACAAATTAAGGTTAACAGTTTTGCAAAATTGTCAACGGAAATCGCCGAAAATATGAATTTATACATTTTTATTCAATTTTTATGCCTTCTATTATTTTTATATTTAAGAAAAACATATATTAGATGTTTACTAAATAAAATTTTTCAAATAAATTCCAATTTAAATAACTTTATGAAGAGTGTCAGACGCGCTAAGAATCCTTTCATTTAAGAATTGGACTCAAAATACATGTCTCATTATTATTGTTATATTGAATTATTTGTATTGAGACTTATCAAAGTTTAAATAAAATGACATATTTATTAACTGATCATAACTATTTATTATTAGCCTGTTCCTTAACAATGTTTAATAAATAGTGTAGCATAACCTACAGCTAATAATGTACGGTAATATGTATTTATTATACTGTATGTATGTACAGTAATAATGTAAAACAGCTGTCCTACAACATAATCTATAGCCCAACACAAAATCAGCTGTTGCATGAATTCATTTTATCATTTAATTCACTTTGAGGTGACTCATAGCATATCATGACGGAATTTAAACTGTCATAAAATTGTATGTTTATGTCTATCCAATAAGTATTTGTAGGCGTCGCATTAGACATTTTTCCTTTAAAAATATATTTTAGAGAGAAGGTGACGTTGCTGGAGGCTGTATAATAGAAGGAAAGAAGATAGTGTACAAATATTTATGAGGGACACATGTTCCTCCCCCACTCCTTGACCAGGGCCTTTAACACACGCTGGTGTGGTATGCTATGAGAGATTTGGTCCCCTAATGATCCATTCTGTATGCGACACTACTCACGAACAGCCTTTTCTGAATCACAGAACTTGTGGCTACCCGACAAAACAAAAACTAAGGAAAACTGTTGCTAAGGACGTAAGTCACGGATGAAGAGGCAAGTAAAACGGTTGGCAGAGGTCAGGGGATGAAGAGATCTGTGCACGCGGCACACAATCCTAGTATTAAGTTATTCACGTTTCTTGTGATAATATCGCCTGGTAACGTTATTTTAATAGATACATTTTACATCATCAATGATTAAATTAAAGCAAGTTCATATAACAATAACAATATAGTCAGGAAAGCCTTTAACCTATACACAAATAAATATGAATTAATAAATACACAAAAACCTCCTAACGACAAACCTTCTTTATTTTACCCTTATGCACATTTCAGTTACCAAGTAACCATCCTCAGAGGAATAACATACAAAGACTCTTTAACTTTAAGGAATCTTTGTATTTATCCCTCTGAGGATGGTTACCTGGTAACTAAAATGTACATAAGGGTAAACTAAAGAAAGTTTGTGGTTAAGAGGTTTTTATGTATTTATTATTACATTCAACCTAATAAATAGTAAATATGAATTATATATCCTCGTAAATATGTATCCTTGTAAGAATGCATCCCGGTAGTTATGTATTCCGTACGGTACGTATATATCCCCGTAAGACTGTGTCCTCGTAAGTATTTATCCCGAAAAGTGTACATAAAAGTATCACCGAAATATGTATCCCAGTAAGAGTGTATCCCTGTAAGAATGTATCCCGGAAGGTATGTATTCCGTTATGTATAAAGCCCCAAAAGTAAGAATCCCTGCAAGTATTTATCTTAAAAAGTATGCATTTCATAAGTCTGTATACCTGTGAGAATGTACCCCGAAAAGTATGTATCTAAGAGTTCTGTGTCCCCGTAAGAATAAATCCCATTAGGAATGTATTGCAACAGGTCTGTATCCCCTAAATTATCCCTGTATGTATTTCGTAAGTATGCATCTCATTAAGTACGTGGTTCCCGTAAGTATATAGAATAATAATTCTATATCCCTGTAAATATTATTTTCGAAAGTATTTATCTCGCAAGTATGAATTCTTGTGAGAATTAATGTGTGCATCTCGTAAAGAACTTGATTACTCCTTTGATATAAACTATCTACCTCGAGCAGATATTCCCGCAACATTTTGAATTTTGTAATTACATATTTTGCACAGAAACAAACCGGGTCGTATCTTCCAGAGTAGGTTTTGTTTTCAAACATTGGATATCAACATTTAGGCCATACACATAGCCTATGTCAATCTGTTGCTAGCGACAAGACTATGAGACGTCAGATTTGTCAGATCATCGATTGACAGCGTGCTAAGAACATTGACAGCAACGCGCCGACGCACTGTCAACCGAGAGTCCTCGTATTGTTTATACGTAGGATATGCTGCTGACAGACTGATATGCTGTGCGCATATGGCGGCACGTGGCTAGTGCAGGCTGTCCAGGTGTGCTGTATCCTACAGCTGGTTCTACGCGGCCTAAAACGGAAACTATAACAATGAACCTGAAGAGAGAGTTACGGCCAAAATCCTGAACCAAAATAATTACGACGCAAGTAGGAGGAATTTTTAATTTTTATAATTACAAAACGGGAGTAAACTGCCACTAGGCCCTTAAAAAGTCACCATTGGTTTTTAAAGATCTTGAGGCATAAGATGAATGCCAGCTTAATTTAAAATGGGTTTATATTTAAAAATACAGAAGTAAGATTAATCAAGTACATTAATCATACAAAGACTCGGTCTTATTCAGGGTTGATTTTTACCTGTATTGCCAAAAAATGTTCAGTTTTCTTGTCAACTTAACATATCTAGTTTAAACAGCGGTGTCATCCCCCTCCAAAAGCTCTATCGCATATACTATCCACAAATGTTTTCCCCTCTACAAATTCAAGAACTTCCTATTCTGCCCTTTTAAACAAAAGCCGTTATTCATTTATATTTTTTGTAAGATCAATTAAAAAAACAAATAATTATTAACAAATCCCTTAAAATTTACAAATAAAAACAAAATATGTTATAAACAAATTTGAACTAAAAATGAAATATTAAGATACTTATTAAGATGAAAAATGTATTAAACTGACGATAATTTAATTAAATGTCTATGACGAAACTACCCTCGATATGGCATTCCCGGGTTTAAGTAGTAATAGAAGCATAGTGTCGTCATATTATTCCCTCGTTATTTTAACCTCCTTTCTTCTTTAGCTACATTTTCTACCTCCTTCTTGTTTTCTTTTATCTTAATTTCTTCTTCTCTTTTTTCTCTAGCTGAAGTTTTCTCTTTCTTGATCTTCTTTCTTACTCAAATCCTTTCAATCTGTAGAAAACGTAAGTTTTATCGTTAAACTGAAAGTGATATCTTTAAAATAGTAACTCGCTTAATATAGCTTTTATTAAATCATGTGTAATACTATATACCGGGGGTTTAGCCAAATATACAGCTATTACTTGCGTGGTTTTCTTGATAACATAACACGACAATCCCAACTCCAAAACAAACGCAATTCCCCACAATGCATTGCGTCACGCTACGTACGGTTATCTCGCCGTAATTAAAACTATCCGCCGGTTGTATTTAATCACCTATTCACAAGTTATAAAGCACCCAGATATATAAAGGCAAGGCGAAACAAGCTTTATGAATGTTTCGAGTAAATAATGAAATGAATACGTTGTATGCGCACGGACCCGTAATCGGCGCGAGTTTCGCAACATAAATTCCGCGGAAATGATATGATTATTGTATGACCTCGGCGAGGCTGTAAATATTTCCAACGTACGAGGAACGATTGCTGGCGGACAAGAACTGGAATGTCTCCAAGTTAGCACGCCGCGAACGCCCGATATACGCGACGACGGGATTACGCAATGGCCTCTATACACTTATTATTATTTATTACTTTGCACTTGAACAAATATAAAACACTATTAAAAATATAAAAACGTGTCTACAATGGTCGTACTGAAAACCGACCGTCTTCTTATGTCACAAGCGCAGTCCCGCAAGAAACCATTAAAAGATGATCGCCAACACGGGGTCGGGGAGGAAAACGTATGTGTTATTTCGAAACACTATTGGGTACAAACAGCGACATGGGAGGGTGTCGATCAGAAGGGTAGGTTTGCGTCTTATCTATGCTTCTGTGTAATCTGTACTCAGTACCTCTATTTAGAGAGGTACTAGACTCCAGGGGCTCCCAAACCTTTTGTGTCCACGCCCCCTCCTTTTGAGATGGAATTCTCCAACACCCTCCTTAATTTTACACTATAAATAAATGGTATGGGTATATGAAAAAAACAATATTATATATATTAAAAACAATTTATTTATATATAGGCTACTTTCACAAGAAACGTGATATAACATTTCAAGTTGTAATTTGAAAGGTAAATTTTAACTGGTAAAGAAAAGTCTGTTAGTGATAAGCTTGAGACTACATTTATTACACTAGCTTGCCTATTTCAGCTTGTATTTTAGTAAGGGCACAACTCAAGTCACTAGCAACGTCAAGTTCCTATAGGCCTAATATTAAATATATTCAACTAATCTTATTAGTTTTCAACTGGTCTAGCGCCTGGACTTACCTTCACGGCTCCCTATGGAGATAAGCCCCCCAGTTTGGAAAAAATGCATCAAGCTCAAGGAGAAATCACAATCAATGTAACTATTAAAAACGACAGCAGATACGCTGATGATACCGTCTTGTCACCAAACAACGTACAAGAGCTACAAGACATGACAAATTTAAGGGTTAGGCTTGCAAGTGAAAGCCAAAATAGAGTTTCTATGACGCTACTACCACATAAATGCCAGGGACAACCAATAGAGCAAGTAGCCACATAATATATCTTAGAACTAATTTCAACTAATATATTTGAGAACTTGAAAAAAGAAATATTATCAAAGATTGAACAAATGAGGAAAACATTTATGAGATGGAACAAGACTAGAAGAAAATCCCCATATAGATAAGGGAAAACTTGAAATAATTAAACTAAAAATTGATAACAATAAAAGTCAATAAATTTTAACTCCCTATTAAAAACATAAAAGACAGTAAAATTAAGCCAATCATACTTCATAAGAAATACTTTGACGTACAAAACGTAAAACTCCCAATAATAAATAAACAGAACATGAAGGTTAACCAGAAATTAAAATTCTACATACAAAACTAGTACAATACAAAACACCAAAATTAAATTCAATTATTTTAACTAAGAAAAGAAAAACTAATCAAGTAAACAATGATAAAAAGTAATCTAAAAACTGGAACAAAAGTTTGAATGTAAGTTTTAATGGTTAGATTTCTTTGTGTTTCTTTATGTGTCCGTGTTAGATGATGGACTCACAAACCACAAAAAACAGTGGAGACCATCGAAAAGTATATACACAAGAAATTGCGGCGATTTTCTTGAGTACAAATGGTCTCCAACAACGAGATAATCCAAAATATTAGTAAACAAATAGAATTGTTAAACTCCATCAAAGCATGATAAAGCAATGCTTAGGTCAAAAGATGAGAGAAGAAAGGTATAAGATGCTTAGTCTCATAATAGAGAATAAAAAACCAATGCGAAGACGCTGTATCTCATGGTCAAGGGACCTAAGAATGGTTCGACAGATCGTCTATAGAAATATATTATGCCAAAGTGTAAAGAGTTACAACTGCCAGTTGAAGCGCAGTCCTGCAGCGGAAAATAGTGCAGTGAGAAGAAGAAACGGCACAGATAGTATTTTTAACTAGCTAAACCCATCCTTACTGGACAGATACTATTCTTCTACTGAAGAATCAATACGCGTGAAGGAGTAGTTTGCAAGTGAGGATAATTTCGATCCAGAAACATTTGTAATTCGATATTTGAAACATTTGACCTTATCACGGCTGCCAAAAGTGAGCTAACTCGTCAGCCAAAGCTTCAAATGACTAGTAGAGAAGGAATCTACCAAGATCTTAGTTAACGGAGACGCAAAGACCACGGTTGGAAAGACGCATGTCTGAACCATAATATGTTTTATCTTCTATGGTGTACCGCATTCGTGAAGAATTGCCAGATAAATATTCAAAGAGTGTGAAATATGTAAAGTAGTAACATGAAGATCCTTCTCTGGTAATGAAAAACATAGACAGATGTCAAAATAAGGTCTCCAAAATTAGACACGGTTAAAAAATAATATCGTATGTAGAATATCCCACTATATGTCAAGCTCTGTACCTCATCAGTCTCTGTAACGTCATATTCTTTGCATTATTTACGCGCAAACTACGCTCTTCACTTGTAGAGTTCATTTCAAGCGTGACTATATTCATTGCCTCCGTCTTCCACAAATGGAAATTTAACCAGATATTAATAGCCCAATTTTTAAAACCCTTGATGGGTAACAACACAAAAGTAATTATTTGCTATTTCATGGCCATTGAGCGTGAGTTAGAGTTCTACTAATGCCAAGAGATGTTCTGCGAACCTTCGACATTTCCAACATACAGTGACAGGGCCTCACTTAAAATAAGCGGTAATCTTTTACTGGTCAAAATTGTGTTTTCTTTTAATATTAAAAAAAATCTTTGGCATTATATTTGAAGTTTGTTAACTTCTTGAGGAAGTGTAGTTGTAAAAATTTGATGACGCAAATTTGTTATGCACAAGACTTAATGGTTATGTTTGATAATTTTCAAATGCAATTTTAACACAGTCAGAAACATCATATGTTTAATTAAACTGAGGTAGAGTATGATTCAAGCAACGGCTGTTATACACATACGTTGTATTACGTTTTGCAGTGGTCTAGTTTGAGGTTAAAATCAACGAGACTCGTATGTCTAAGAGAAATTATATTATTCCTAATACGGTTACTGTATATATAGTTATCTAGTATACTAAACTGTTAATGGCTTGAGCTATAATTATTAACTAAGCTAACTTATTAGGAGTTAATTTGTAAAATTTAAATGTCTTATTTAAACATTTATAAATATGAATATCCTCAAGTTTAACTTGAAAAATGTTAATAATAATATTGATTATCGCTGTTTCGATCAGTGTTGTATGAGTTTTGTGTTTTTTTAAAAAATCCTTCTATTAGCTCACGCTCTCCTGGTATATAGTTTGTACAAATTTTCAATCGATAATGAAATACGTTTTTATTCATCCAATCAAGTTCAAATATAGTTTTTTTCAACCTACAGTGGATGACAATTGATGTTAATACCGTTGTTTCAAATATTTATCCAATATTTAAATTTAAAAAAATGTGGGGTATAGGTCCGATTCGAACAGAGTATCTTAATGTTAATAGCTTTACGCGTTTTGGCACTGATCCAACTTTCCGTACCTAGAAATGATATTCTCAACTATCGATTTGAAAAACCCTATATTGCGTAACCTTAGATTGTTACCATGGATAACATAAAATATCATTATTAATGCTCTAGGGTTAAATGTGATGAAAAGAATAAAATAAACAAACGAACCGGATTAACGATATCGAACCTTGCTTTACGAAAGGACAATGCGAAAGAAAAGCGAAAAGATACTACAACACAATGCAATCGATGGGAAAAAGAAAAGTCATATGAATGGTAAACATAGAAATACTAGTCCGACACCATACAAAAAGAAAAAGAAAATGAAAAACTGCAAAGAAATTTCCTTTCTATTTTGCCACTTAATATTGTATTTCTGATATATGTATTTAATATATATAATATTTATATAATATTTGTAATTATAAAATAAAAAGAAAGTAAAATACAAATTTTCTTTGTTGATTTGAATATTACTTTAAAAAAATTTATTACTTTTACAGGGAATTGGAATATTTACGTAAATTAAACATCTAAGACAATAAAACTTTTTAAAGTCTTAATATTGATATGTTACATTTGCATCAATTTTAATTGCCTTACTTGATTTTCATTGTATTATCTGATTCTATCCTCAACATGAGCTTCTAATTTCGCGAGATGTGTCCTATGGTCGAATCCTACCGTCACTTACTTATTATTTTATTTTAGTTTGGAAAAGATTGAGGGTGTGTTAGGATAGGAATGTTAAGATATTTTTAAAGATATCTTTGGGGTTATGATTTAAAAAAAAAATTAAGAGGTTTTGAGTGTATGTGTTGGGTGCAGCTTGAAATATGTGTATACTTTGTACTGTTCGGCTGTTTGGAATCGGCTGTATACATTTAACTTGGTGTTTATTTTCATCTTATTCGATGGAATAAAAGGTTTACAATACGGAAGTCCGTGAAACACGCAATTATTTTTGTAAATATACAATTTTGTGTGCCCATTTTATAGGAACTATTAAAGCCTTGGTAATCTAATGCTAGAATAAACGGTAACGGGACTCGATACACGCTGCAGGGTTGGAATCTGCACCACAAAAGAATACCTGATGAGGATAAGGCGGAGATATGAAGACGTTTATGGGGACAGAAAGGAAGGCTATTCTTTCTATAGAGGTGACTCTTTCATGTCGCCACTTAACCTCACTTTACATAATTAGCACAGGCCGTGAATATAGAATAGAAGGTCTTCAATAGGAAATGTTCAAGTCGTGACTGTTTTCATTCTGTGTCTGTGTCGGGTAATTTGCAGTGCACGTGGCCGCGTCATTGTTAATAGAAAGCTGGTGTCGTGGACGATTTAAAGATGCGTCAATTAAACGCACCTCGCACAACAGACGGCAGACTTTCACGTTTGTCGGAAGTATGTTAGCAGATCTCCGTTGACGTAGGTCCTGTTTTCAAGGCGGCTTTCTGTTGTGTGTCCTTACTAGTTGAAACAAGAACGGTTATTATTCCAAATAGTGGGTGTAGGGTGTGCGGTATAAGGAAGGTCTTGTCTCCTCGGCGTAAACACTTTGTAGATGACGAAAGCGGAACACAAAACCTTTCGCAGCGTCCGTCTACACTTTTAGGAACTCTTCAGAAATGTTTACATTTGGAAAAATGTGTTTCGAAATAACACTCGAGTTGTGCTAGCTGAATCTATATTTTTCTTATACACTTTTTTGTAACAAGTGGTTACTTGAAGGAGAAGGGCTTAAACAACTTCGCTCTCAATTGAGTACATAAAACAGTAGGCCTACTTATTCATAGAACACAACCGAACTAGATTTGGGTAGTTTGATTAATAGAACGAGTTTAGTGTAAAGTAATTTCTCACTAATGTATATTTTTACCAGGAGTACATAAAACAGTAGGCCTACTTATTCATAGAACACAACCGAACTAGATTTGGGTAGTTTGATTAATAGAACGAGTTTAGTGTAAAGTAATTTCTCACTAATGTATATTTTTACCAGGAGTACATAAAACAGTAGGCCTACTTATTCATAGAACACAACCGAACTAGATTTGGGTAGTTTGATTAATAGAACGAGTTTAGTGTAAAGTAATTTCTCACTAATGTATATTTTTACCAGGAGTACATAAAACAGTAGGCCTACTTATTCATAGAACACAACCGAACTAGATTTGGGTAGTTTGATTAATAGAACGAGTTTAGTGTAAAGTAATTTCTCACTAATGTATATTTTTACCAGGAGTACATAAAACAGTAGGCCTACTTATTCATAGAACACAACCGAACTAGATTTGGGTAGTTTGATTAATAGAACGAGTTTAGTGTAAAGTAATTTCTCACTAATGTATATTTTTACCAGGAGTACATAAAACAGTAGGCCTACTTATTCATAGAACACAACCGAACTAGATTTGGGTAGTTTGATTAATAGAACGAGTTTAGTGTAAAGTAATTTCTCACTAATGTATATTTTTACCAGCAGTACATAAAACAGTAGGCCTACTTATTCATAGAACACAACCGAACTAGATTTGGGTAGTTTGATTAATAGAACGAGTTTAGTGTAAAGTAATTTCTCACTAATGTATATTTTTACCAGGAGTACATAAAACAGTAGGCCTACTTATTCATAAAACAAAACTGAACTAGATTTGAGTAATATAATTAATAGAACGAGTTTAGTGTAAAGTAATTTCTCACTAATGTATATTTTTACCAGGAGTACATAAAACAGTAGGTCTACTTATTCATAGAACACAACCGAACTAGATTTGGGTAGTTTGATTAATAGAACGAGTTTAGTGTAAAGTAATTTCTCACTAATGTATATTTTTACCAGGAGTACATAAAACAGTAGGTCTACTTATTCATAGAACACAACCGAACTAGATTTGGGTAGTTTGATTAATAGAACGAGTTTAGTGTAAAGTAATTTCTCACTAATGTATATTTTTACCAGGAGTACATAAAATAGTAGGCCTACTCATTCATAGAACACAACCGAACTAGATTTGGGTAGTTTGATTAATAGGACGAGTTTAGTGTAAAGTAATTTCTCACTAATGTATATTTTCCCCAGGAGTACATAAAACAGTAGGCCTACTCATTCATAGAACACAAACGAACGTGAATTGGGTAGTTTGATTAATAGGAACGAGTTTAGTGTAAAGTAATTTCTCACTAATGTATATTTTTACCAGGAGTACATAAAACAGTAAGCCTACTCATTCATAGAACACAACCGAACTAGATTTGGGTAGTTTGATTAATAGAACGAGTTTAGTGTAAAGTAATTTCTCACTAATGTATATTTTTACCAGGAGTACATAAAACAGTAGGCCTACTTATTCATAGAACACAACCGAACTAGATTTGGATAGTTTGATTAATAGAACGAGTTTAGTGTAAAGTAATTTCTCACTAATGTATATTTTTACCAGGAGTACATAAAACAGTAGGCCTACTTATTCATAGAACACAACCGAACTAGATTTGGGTAGTTTGATTAATAGAACGAGTTTAGTGTAAAGTAATTTCTCACTAATGTATATTTTTACGAGGAGTACATACAACAGTTGACTTTGTAATGCATAAAACGCCGTTCTTCGGTGCGGCACAAACGCAGTTCAACCACATTTCAACTGTTCTTGAGTTCACCTCATCAATGCACATAAAATTGTGGCGAAACGTCGGAACTGCTTTTTATGCATTATAAATGAACTGAACGGATGTAATCCGGATATTAACTAATCATTATATCTTTCCTCCCGTGAAGATTATATATATATATATATATATATATATATATATATATATATATATATATATATATATATATATATATATATATATGTATATATATATATATATATATATATATATATATATATATATATATATATATCACTTTCACTATATGTACTTAAACAAGAATCGTACTTGGTATTTATGCTAGTTAACTTTCAAAGATTGGTAATATCTCCATCATGAAGCATCACTGACATGTTGTTGTAGTATACTGCATATCCAAAGCTTTTCGTTGGCAAACAGTAAGCAAATAAATAGCTTACATTATTGTAATTTTCATTCCTGATGATGTTGGTACTGTTTGCCAACGAAAACCTTTGAATATAAATTAATAAATATTCTTGTGTTTGAATAACCTATGTTGTTTTAATTATTAAACAAGAAAACGTATTATATATATATATATATATATTAAATATGGTGATATGTTTTCTTGTAATATAGTTAATAAATTAAAGATATTTCAAAAACAAGAACACTTTCAATACATATATTATTATTCATCAGAATAATAATATATGTATTGAAAGTATTCTTGTTTTTGAAATATTTTTAATTTATTAAATATATATGTGTGTGCGTGCGTGTGTGTGTGTGTGTGTGTGTGTGTGTGTGTGTGTGTGTGTGTGTGTGTGTGTGTGTGTGTGTGTGTGTGTGTGTGTGTGTGTGTGTGTGTGTGTGTGTGTGTGTGTGAATATGAATGATGCGAAATACTGTTAAGTGGATAGAAAAGTTGAACAAATTTTTTTATCTAAATGACACAAATAGTAGTATTTTTTTTACTATAGTTACTTAATCTAAACCTGATTCATATTATAATCATGCTATAAAATCCGTCACACACTGTGTAGAAGATACATTATGTATAAATAGTACATTTACATATATTGCGTAAAAATGTTACAGGTATTAGATAAGTACATATTACCATTAATACATAATAATGAAAGAATCATTAAAACAACCTTGAGTTATATGTTTATCTTTCCTGCTCTATTAAGATATGCTGGGACTGTAGATCCTTTATGCACCTCGGGTTCAAACTATTGTTGCTGTTTGAGTTTTCTAGGGAGCCAGTGTGACATTGTGATCTCAACTTTCATATGACAATAGATTGACCTACTCCTTAAAGTTTATTAAACACTAAATCAGGGTTGAAGACACTGTCCTTACGGAATTATCACGTCCTTTTAGCTATGGCCTAAATAATTGCTGAAATAGTAGGGCTTAAGAAACTGTATTTTCATCCCTTCATTATATAAGTTTAGAAGTCTAATCATTTAATCTAGACTATATTAACTATTATTTATTTAATTAACTCCTTTTATGGTCGACGGTTTTACTATTCTTATTATCTTCTGGCAAAGATATAATGGGAATGGCCGAAACGTCGACGATAAAAGCAGTTAATTACATAAATAATACTTATTATAGCCTTGTACAGTTCATTTGAGTCGATCTTAAAACATATATAAGTTGTCAGATCATTCCATTATAATTCCTATAATGCAATTAAAACAATTTAGGCAAATGCTGATGTTGAAGTAGCTACAAACTCCCATCATTAATTTATTTCAATTCTGCGTTAACGTTTTAATCAATAAAGCAAATATAGGACATTATAAGAATTTTATTGTTCAACCGTTTTAGACACGAAAGAGAACCTATAGGCTTAACACTGCAGTGGTCCACTGTGAAATAGCTTTTTAAAAAATAAGAATATTTTTTAAAATACCTTATAAGCAATTTAGGTTGTTTAAGGGGTTATGTAGAAACTAATGTGGTGAAAAACATGTTTTAATATAGCACAAAAGTGATACATAACATACACCTAAGTTAGGTCATGTGTTATTTCAAACCGAAACACTTTCATTGTCACTTTCGGTTTCGGCAAGCCAGCGTCGTATTTGTTCAAGCTCTGGCTCAGACATTGTTTACAGATAAATGTGTTACTAATTTCAATATTGTTTTTACAAAAAAAATAGCAAAATATTTATTTAAAATACAAAATATTAAAACTACTTCATGCATAGGAAACATAACTTAAGTGGTCGCGTGGATTACTATTGGAATCCAGGTGAATTAAAAATATTGAAAAAATTAATGTGTCAACTTACTGCTTTGCTACTTGACTGGTAATAGTGGTGGTTTGTGTGTGAAAGGTAGACGGCCGCTCAAGGTCATAAGTCATACCAACCAAAAATAGCACTCAAATATTTACCCCTGGATTGCAATAGTAATCCACGCGACCACTGCTGCGTTAAAAAAGTTACCCTAATTTTCTCCCATCCGCTGATATATTCTTTACACTATTGTCAGTAAAAGAAAAAACACGCGCGCGCGTACACACACATGCTATTAATTTTTACACTATTGTCAGTAAAAGAAAACACACGCGCGCGCGTACACACACATGCTATTAATTTTGTTGAAAGAAATATTAGTTGTTAAAAATACCTGTTAGTTGAATAAATTTTTAATGATAACATATCCTTTGGTAAGTAACCCAGATTTACTTAAAACAACTCTTTTCCCTTTCTAAGCCAATAGATTTTTAAAGATATCGTAACCTGTTTTTATGTCTTACAAATTAACTTCAATTTATGGCGACGCCGTGGGCACCAATCGTTCTCTCGATGTATTCTTACGTATTACACAATACAACCTGGTTTGATATTGGTTCCAAGGTGATCTGTACGGTAGAAAGGCGGTTAGAACAGGTGTACAGTTTGTCTCGGCGATTGGATCTGTTTGTTAAAGCTTTCCGATCGATCTCCACTCATTGGCTCCGATGTTATCTACGTTGTGATTCAGGGGGGGGGGGGTTAAAATGCTTTACATTTTGTCATCAATTGCTTACTTTCTAACGGAATCATAGGGACGTTAAGTGTTACACGCCATGTTATAAGTTAGATGAGGAACGTTAGAGGGTGTAAAGGTACAACTAAGGAAGTCACAAATAACCTCTAAGACTGGCAGTAGCGAAAATATTGCAATGGATGAACATCAGTTAGGTTTGAGCTGTTTATAACTTAACACTTGTTCATAAAGGTACTACCAATTAGGAACTACAGAAATGTTTTACAAAATGCCAACATCTATGAACCAAACAAACATATTATGAAAAAGATTAACAAAAGACGAAAAAACGACTTATGAGATAATGTTCAGAAACGGGTAAAATAAAATGATGAAAAGGTATTTACACATAAATCTTCAAAAAGGTAGATTTGGGTCCGCTCTAAAATGCTGTGGCCTAAAATTGTACGGTGGCAGAACTGTTGTATACCTGCTTTATTTGCTATATTTTACAAGTTTCTACCCAGAGGCTAAACGATTTATATACTCTTATTTTACGATAACATTTATTTTTATCAACCACTCACAGGTTTCCAATTTCCAGATATTATTAAGCCTTCATTGCGTGTCTGTTATATTTAAAAGTGTGTTTTTTTAACATACAAATTACCAAAAAAATATCGGTTCCTCAAACAAAGTACTAAGTAAACGACGAAAACTCAAAAACTCTCGGGTTTTACGTTGCTAAGTACAGAGTCAATGGATATAAAGTGTTTGCTTAGGGGTTGTTTATGCCTGGATCATTTCATATTTGGAAGACGACGTATAGATAATTAGCTTCTATAGAGAGAGGATATTCCTCGTTAATTGAAGTTAATTCGGCTGCAGGCAAGGTAAGAACCGGTTAACAGATTTTAATGACTTCATTAATATTTTATTACTTTATTTTCAGTTATGTTCTACTTGGAGACAGATAATAAGACGCAGTTAATGAGTTACTATCAATAAAATACTTTAAAGGGATAAATTCCATTTTATTAGAAAAACAAATTTATACTGTATTTGGAATAAATTAAATGACGGTTTTAATTACACATCATTAGCCGTTCTTTATGAACTGTATATTAATAATTAAATACTAAATAATATAAAGCGTGGAAGAAAACTATTACAAGTAGGCCTTAATATAAACAAAAATTATTTAAAGTCAATTCCTAAAAAAGACAAAAAAACAAATTATTTTAGTTACTTTTTATTATTTAATTACAATTAATATTAATGAATTAACATAACCTATGCGTTAAAAAAAGCCGTTCTACCATCTAACACAAAATCAACGGTTATATGAAATCATGTTATCAGTTATTTTAAGCCAAATGGGACAAAATAATTATATTTCATCCTTTACCCTTTTGTAAAACGTTTTTCTCTCATATAAAACCAAAATAATTCATTTTAAATTTAATTATTATATTAATATATGAAAAAAAAACTGTATTAACATCAAGTCTCATCCACAACTTTAAAAATTGGAATAATATATAAATATATGATCGAGTTACATACGCGGAATTTCAGAAAATTTACCAAAACATAGTAACAAACAAAAAGTCCCTAAACAATATAGTATAAAGAAACCTACGTATTCATATCTAGTAAGGAATAAAAAAGTATAAACTACTATTTGTAAGGTGGTGTTAATGCAGGAAGAAAGGGGAGACGAGAAACGGCGTACCATCCGTTCGAGAGAGAGAGAGAGGCTGTTAAATCCTGGGAGTCTTGTGTTGGAGGGAGTGAGGCTCAAGGAGGAGGAGGTGGAGAAGTCTAATGCTGAAGATGAAGATGGTCAAGTGTTAATGGAGAAATGAGTCAAGACCTGGGAGCCAAGGGTGCAGGTGGCTGTAGATTCGGGAATTGCGAGAGCTACAAGCTTCCAAAGAAGCGACATTCAAAAGAAAATCCTCCGTCAGTAACTGAAATAAATTAGACCACGACAGACACTCGAGTCAGTTCAAAAGAAAACAATGAGGTTTTTTTTTTTCCTGGCGAAAAACCAATTGAGGTTATCATCACAGAACGCGATGTTTTAAATAAAATCAAATAAATTAATAAATAAACAAAAAAATAAATACAACAAAAATTACTAAACAAAATAAAACACCAACAATAAAAAACAAAAAACAACAATATAACAATGAAAAAAATTCTTAAAAACTAAATAACAAAATAACAACAAAGAACAATATAACAGTAAATAAATAATATGTAAAACAATAATAGGTAACAATTTACCAATAAATAAATCTCAATAACAATAACAAGAACAGAAAATAAATTTAATTAAAATAAATAAAAGAAACACAGAGAATTATATGTATGAATAAAATTTTAAAAAATATATATATTTATGTATTAAATTTTAAAAAATATTTACAAGTGGTGCAAGAAAGCGATGACTCGGTCAATGGCCGAGGCATCGTCCCTTAGTACCACCTTCAAACTCCCTTTTAAATTAAAAAGGTCACGAATATTTCTTACATTAACACAGTCTACTAAAATATACAATGAGGACCGACCAATTTTACTCAATTATAGTTTAAATAATTATTGAAATTTTCAAATTAAATTCAGAGTATATTCAGGGAACGGACATTAGAAACGAAATGTAAAATACAGGCCATCATGCAGCCACCTTACGTCTAGAGATGATCTCAATTAATTATATGTTGTTGGTTAAAATAATATTGGACTTAGGTTCGAACAATTGTTAATTGTAAAGAGTTTCTTTCTGTTGTGTTACCGCCGAAATATAGCTAGCTGCAATCAAGTTTCTATTATACTACATACAAATTCGTTATGCATCTGAGAATATTATAGGATTGCAGTTTTTTTAAAACTAATTTAAACCTAGTAAAATTTAGAATCATTAAAGTTCAACTAAATAAGTAGTCAGTGGGTTACTTTAGTCAAGTTCATAAATTCTAATAGTCCAATAAATTTAATCTGTTAAATATACTGATTTCGTAAATGAAATTATTATTAATAATAAGAAAACACGCGCATCATCAACAAATATATGATTTAAGTACATTTCAACTAAATTAGCTTATTAATTTTTAGGAATAGTCAATTTTGTAACATGTCCTAAGAGTTCTTTTAATAACAATGGCAGTGTTTTGTTATAATAGAGAATAAACTAAATAGAAATAGGAAAAAGTTCCTTAGGTATCGGCTTACAATAATCGAAATTATATATTTATGCAATATGTAAAATGAGTAGATTTTAAAAGGACACCACGAATCCCGAAATTCATATTTGTAGCAAATTTGTATACAAACAACAAAATAAAAGAATTTAAATTACTAACCCTGCTAAACAATGTATCCAATAGAAGTAATAGACCCCTCTATTTTTTAATTTTATTATTGTTACTTCTTAATATAACGGTTGTTTTTAAATAACATATTAAAATAGTTACGTATATATTTCTGAAATTTTTCTAAAAACGTCAATTCTGTAAATAAATGCAGTCAAATAAATGCTAAAACCAGGTTCTTCCAACAGAATCCTGGTCATAACAAAGCGAACCGAAGTCAGAAAAACCTCGCAGGTAGAAATCCGACTCATAAATCGTCTGTAATAGGGGATCCAATTGATAGTTGAAAGCTGCCCTCGATCTGATTGTTTCGGCAATCGACCGCCCCCCCCCCAATTTCAAAATGAATGGTTTGCCGCTGCAGAGGCGAGTTATAGGTAACAGAACGACACCTCTTTAGGAACTAGATTCTTTACTACTAACCATCAACAGTCCTAGATACATACATTCGCTATTCAAACCCACAACTATAAACATACTTATCCTTGGCTTCACAGGATATGTGTGTCGTTTACCACATCCTTTTCGCCATTTCTTCTTCTGAAATACATCTTATTCATTAAAATTGTTCTCCATGGGTATTTGTATTTGTTCCATTGCAATCTAGCACCTCCCCTCTTTCTCCTTCCACTTGGTTTCCATTCCCCAGTTGTTAGTAGTATTCTTGTCGCATTCATTCTTCGCATTTGCCCATATACTAGTATTATTGTGTTTGATAGTGCCTCTTTCGATCTAGTGATTTTTTACTTCTCCAGTTTTACAGGAATTCAAAATATAAAAAATTAATTATTTTTTCGTAAAGATTTAATGTTATCTTAACACATATAAAATTATTTTTCGCGATTGTCTGTTACATTATATGCTTGAAGAATATGTAATAGACATTTCCAGGAAAGTTTACATACGCGGAAACAGGTAATATAAACCAAAATGTTTATTTTATTTTAAATAAAATATTTATTTTAGTTACATTTTAGTAAATAATGTTAATAATATAAACATTACGTATGCTGTAAAACAGCTTTTCTACCACATGACCCTAAACATAAATAGAGCTGTTTTATGAAATCATATATGTTATCACTTATTTTAAACCAAAAGGTACGAAATAGCTATATCGCATGTCATGCCTCTTTTGTTAAAGGTTTACACCCATATAAAACTAAAATTAGTTCTATATTAAATTTATTTAATGCATTAATAATTGAAAAAGCAGTATTAACATCAAGTGTCATCAAAAAGTGTGTGTGTGTGTGTGTGTGTGTGTGTGTGTGTGTGTGTGTGTGTGTGTGTGTGTGTGTGGTTGTGTGTGTGTGTGTGTGTGTGTGTGTGCGTGTGTGCATGCGTGTGTCTGTGTGTGTGTGTGTGTGTGTGTGTGTGTGTGTGTGTGTGTGTGTGTGTGTGTGTGTGTGTGTGTGTGTGTGTGTGTGTGTGTGTGTGTGTGTGTGTGTGTGTGTGTGTGGTTGTGTGTGTGTGTGTGTGTGTGTGTGTGTGTGTGTGTGTGTGTGTGTGTGTGTGTGTGTGTGTGTGTGTGTGTGTGTGTGTGTAAGGAGAGTGTGAACTAATAGAAGGAATTGAAAAAAAACGTAAGTTATTGCCACACAATGGAACCATAAAGTCGCGAAGATTGTATAGGCCTACAATTTTCATTAGGCATATTCTAGATGTCTTTCTAATACAGAGAGATGAGCCCTCACAAGAGCGTGCTAGGTGAAGTACGATAATCTGATAAACTACATTAAATTTACTGTCGTGTATATTTTTAATCACCAACAAGAAACCCCCCAAACATTTTTGGATAACCCCAAAAGTAAAACATTATTTATGATGCTATTTTACTATTTAACGATTGCATACTATAACAACTTTTTAAAGTATATTTACATAATAAAACGAACAAATTTGTCTTGTTTATGGAACTCTTCACGACTCGCCCTTATCGGACCACGTGACTAACAGCACCGGCGAAGAAAGGCAACATCACTATGCAGGGAATGAAAGGTCACACCGGAGCATCTCCACTCACTGTGCAAACACATTTAACGTTCGCCGGCATGTAAACGTTACATAATAGGGCACGGGCTTCTCTTCCGCATCGCTGACGTCACAACGTCTTGTATTTACTAGTCAAATATAACGGCTCAAAGAGTTTCCAACAGTTCTTAATGAAGAACTTGTCAGGACTCGTTTTAGACAGTCTTTTTATGTAACAAGACAACATACAACTTCCATTTAACTCATCTGGGAAAATATACTTCCGAGAACAATTACACTGCGGCATACTGAGTATACTCAGCAATGAAGTTACCCAAAGATGCTCTTTTCCAGTATAGATTGAATTTACTGAAAAGTGTTCACGCTCTTCAGCTTTAGTTAGAAACAATGAGGATCCCATAAACTGGGAAATATCCGAAGTATACAATACTAGATTACAAACAAAGGACCAGTGACAGCCCTTAATAAGATGGTATGAGACCCACCATTAACTCCAAATAGAAATTATACTTTTATTGACAGCAATATTTGGGAATCATGAATTATCCCTTTAATTAAACCCACACGAATTATTTTTATTCAATTCCTTCTATTAGTTTAGGCCTACATTCGCCATATATATATATATATATATATATATATATATATATATATATATATATATATATATATATAAAGAACTAAGTCAAAATACAAATACAAGAATTATAATTGAATTTACAATAAATATATATATATATATATATATATATATATATATATATTTATATATATATATATATATATATATATATATATATATATATATAACAACTGAGGTTATTCAAATACAAGAATTATTTATTAATTTTTATTCAAAGCTTTTCGTTGGTAAACAGTACCAACATCATCAGGAATGAATAATGCAATAATGCAAGAAACTGATTATTATACAAGAAAACATATTATATATATATATATATATATATATATATATATATATATATATATATATATATATATAGACCTATCTTGTTAAAATTCTAATTGTTAGGTAAATACTTTTACTTCATTCACTCAAGTTAAAATACATTTTTTTATACTTGTAGTGGATAAAACTTAATGTTAATACAGTTTTTCAAATATTAATTTATTAATTAAATTTAAGTTGCCTATTTAATCTTTGTTTTATATAAGAAAAAAAGTTTTCACAAAAGTGGCAAGGTATGTAAATCAGTTCTTGCATCCCATTTGGCTTAAAATAAGTGATAATATATGATTTCATAAAACGGCTGATTTTATGTCATTAGTTACGTGATATAACAGCTGTTTTAACCAATAGGTTACAATACTTTATTTATATTAATTTTATTATTAATTAAAAAGTAGCTAAAATAAAAACTTTCTTTGTTGACCTAAGTAGGAATTGGCTTTAACATTTTTTGTTTATATTACTCGTTCTTAGAGCTAGACACGGACATTTATCTTAATGCACACATGGTTACTTTTACTTCTCGAGTGCGACTTACTGAAACCATTCTGGAGCTACAAAGGACCATATGTTAGTTCCCAATTCTGACCGTTACTTTGCTTCTTTTATTTACAACGCGTTTACCTATACTTTTTCACGCACGTTTCAACGACTTATTTCGCACTAAACTCTTTACAAACATTTATATTCCATTAAAATTTACAATTAATTGTTTCAGTGACCATACTAGTAGGCTACTTCTAACGTGTCTACCTTAAGTGTAGCCTATTAGCCTATATTTAGCCGTCACCACAAATATATAAATATATAACACTGTCTTATATACAAATGCAGGTAGAAAAGCTAATAATGAAAACAAAGACATTAAAACATTTCAATGTCATCTTTAATAGCCCTGCCAACGTTTCGATTATGATCGGGAAAACCCAGTAAATCTTTTTAATGCAATAAAAACATTGTAGGCCTACATGTTAAACTTTTATATCGTTCTAAGCTAACAATAAAGGACAATTGGCGCCATAAGTATCTAACGTGGACAACATTTTCATCTATTACGTTGATTATAACCATTCGGTTTTCACGGCTATGATGAAAACGTTTGCAATATTATGACAGTTTTTTTATCTTGCTTTTCGTTACAAGCATTTCCAAATTAAAAGTGTGACAATTTCACAAGTGAATAAAATACTTACAATATTATATATTAACGAATAAAGCAGTGAGACGCAAAAGATATAACGATAGACACAGATGAGTATGGAGAGTTAATGTGTGTACCGTAAAGTCACAAAAGACCCCACAAGAAATCTGGTGACGCTCCGCAACTGCTATTAAAAGGTTTCATCCACCGAGATGCCATACATTTCCCCGATTCTCAGAGGGATAAGAAAAGGCTTACACAGAACCATGTTCTATCATTAACTCTACCTAACTCCATCTACTCTTCTTTATCCTAAGAAGGGGATGTAACAAGAAGACGTATCTCTATTATGCCTAAAGGGATCATATCAGCATTATCCCTCAGTAGGTAGCTACCTTCACTATATCCTTCGCCAGAGGTTTTATGTTCCTACCTAATATCACAATCCTTTTCTACCCTTCGTCACACAGACTGATCCCTTTACAACCACAAACCCAAAAGTCTCATAATATAGAATACCTGTTGTTACTCAAGGAACAATTCAACCATAAATAAACACACAAATAAAGTGGAGAAAATAAACCTTCCAGAACCCGTGTACTGAAACATTACCAACGCAACGTAGAGCACGGTACCTCATACTGGAAAATTACGTAGAGTAGAACCCCATGTGAAAAATCGCTAAACTGTATGGAGGTTGAACAATGACTTATGCGCATGCAAGAGAAACCTTCCGAAACCCGTGTACAGAAACACTAACAACGAGGCGTTAACCACGGCACCTCATACTGAAAAATTACGTAGAGTAGAACCCCATGTGAAAAATCGCTAAACTGTATGGAGGTTGAACAATGACTTATGCGCATGCAAGAGAAACCTTCCGAAACCCGTGTACAGAAACACTAACAACGAGGCGTTAACCACGGCACCTCATACTGAAAAATTATGTAGGCTAGAACACTATGTGAAAAATCGCTAAACTGTATGGAGGTTGAACAATCACTTATGCGCATGCAAGAGAAACCTTCCGAAACCCGTGTACAGAAACACTAACAACGAGGCGTTAACCACGGCACCTCATACTGAAAAATTATGTAGGCTAGAACACTATGTGAAAACTCGCTAAACTGTATGGAGGTTGAACAATCACTTATGCGCATGCAAGAGAAACCTTCCGAAACCCGTGTACAGAAACACTAACAACGAGGCGTTAACCACGGCACCTCATACTGAAAAATTATGTAGACTAGAACACTATGTGAAAAATCACTAAACTGTATGCGTGTTGAACAGTCCCTTATGAGCATACGCTAGGCGAGACAGCCACAGTAAGCAGCCAAGCTTGTTATGGAGCACTTGGTTCCCTACTACAAACAGATTTCCCCTCCCCGTCTACTACGTTAGGAGATTGTTCACAAAGTGGTTCTACTGTAAATTTATGGGTCACTCCGAAGCGCATTCGTGTACGTTAAGATTGAACATTTTTGATTGTTTTCGTTTAAAACACTTAGTTTTCCATACAGAGATCCAGATACATGTCCTCTTCTTCTACACGTCTACTGTTCCCTTTAGCGTACTTAATTATTCATAAAATATAACGGCAACTTTCCCGTCACAAACCCGCTACAGCGTATTGTTTCTGAAGTACAAGTATAAGCTTTATACGGCATGAAATGAATAAGGCGTTCTGCAGGCGCTAATAGGCATGCATAATCATATTCACCCTAGATACAGATACAGCGTCCAACAAGAGTGATTTGACGAACAGAAACCTTCGAAGAAAGGTGACGACAATCATACACCCGTCATGATGGTGAAAGGAACAAGTACGCTAAGCTGATGACGTGAGGTGAGTTTGAAGTTAATCAAGGCTGTCAAGACTTATGTGTGACACATTGAGTTGCGCGGAAAAATATGCAAGCGTGCCAAAAGCCCTCCTACTTTGGTACGCCTTGGTCCATAATATATTGTGTAGTCGTTGGCACATACGATGTTTATTCGGGCGTTCACAATTAGCTTGGGGATATTCTTACTTCTTGTCCTTCAAAAGCTATATTTTCTTGAAAGGTGGCATTTTTGTTAGGTGATGATAACAAGTATGTTTAAGAATAAATATTGTCAGTTATCATGTAGGCCTACTGAGTGAAGGTTAGGTGATGATAACCAGTATGTTTAAGAATAAATATTGTCAGTTATCATGTAGGCCTACTGAGTGAAGGTTAGGTGATGATAACAAGTATGTTTAAGAATAAATATTGTCAGTTATCATGTAGGCCTACTGAGTGAAGGTTAGGTGATGATAACAAGTATGTTTAAGAATAAATATTGTCAGTTATCATGTAGGCCTACTGAGTGAAGGTTGGGTAATGATCAAAATATCATAAACACCCTGTTAAGCACCTTCATTGTACTACTTATAAAAGATATTACACTACAATTAAACGTGCGATTAACCACGGTTTTGCAACAACCTGTGGGATCAACTTACGTTAGCAAACCTATTATTTTTCATAAACAAACCTGTTATAACCGATTACTTTATTCATATATTGTAACATAACTATATAGTATGGTGTAAATAGTGTTCTGTTTCATGGTAAAACTGAAGGTTTATAATATTTTGCCCTAGTTTGAGAACTTAGTGTTTTTTTAAAACTGTAATAACTATTTCTTGTTTGCCCCTTATATAACCACTATATTCTTACAAATTACCCAAGACGAAAACGTTTCCTCCAAGTGTAAGTTAACAATTAACAACTTTTAGTTAACAAATGTCTGGTCGCAAGTAACAACAAAAGTGTAATTTGTAATTTACAACCAGCTCGTCATGAACAGCAACAAGTTTTCGACTATATTCTTGTTCAGAATATATATTTAAATAACACGAGGAAATGTAAAACATGGTTTTGGCATATTATATATATTACATAAAATTACCAAAGAATGTATTTACATTGTCCAGATCTCGAGAGTAAATATGCAAAACGCAAGAACCCAATAAAGCTGCCCCACAGTTTGTTACCCTCTTGTTGAAAGCGAACTGATCATAAATCCATCATCTAGTTGCAAAACTTTATTGCTGTACTTTGTAATTGCGACGTTGCCAACTTTGGCTTCCACTGCTACACGCATTACATAAATAAATCGCCGCATTCCTGTGCGAGGCGTTCAAATCACCGATTAACCGATACAAGCACAAACTAATTTCATTGCCAACGTACGCGTGTTCTCAGCAGGCGACAATTTCTATATTTACATAGGTCTATGGTTTATCGGCATGTAAATAGCTAAATTACTCGTATTGCCTGATATGCCAATAGCTGCACATTATATAATACATGCTACACACGAGACGTTGTAAATACGTGTTATTGTATATTTCCAGTTTTGTAAAACAGTTATTCTTGCATAAACGTATTTTCCAACGAGTCATTTCAACAAAATTTTGTACGCTCTTCAAGATAATGGAAAAGTAGTTCAGCAAGAGTAGAGGAAACAGACCACTATGGAGCCTGAAAGACAGATGAAAACAGGCCAGATGAAGTAGTCATTTAATATTCACGTTTGAACAGTGTAAACACCTTTGTTACTGTAACAGTTACACTATGTGACTGGTAAGAGAGTAGGCCTACTGTTGCGAATGCACCAAAAGTAGAAAGATATGTAAATACAGTAAGTCTTTGCAAGGCGTTTTGAAGAAAGGGCTAGGGACGTGACGAAGACAAAAGATGTTAGAGCGGGAGAATAGTTCTTAATAGCGGGGGCAAACATCTGTAGCTTGTTTAAGAAAAAATTTGTGTTCAGTATTTGAACTGTTGGAGTAAACGTATCCCGGAATATATTGAAACAGTTTTATGTGTGTCAAGACTAACTATTCTAATTATAAGTAGCCTACACAAATAAAGTTAATTACCTAATAACGAATGGTGTTGAATTATAAGAAATAACTACCTGGACCCGAAATAACTTAATAGGCTTGTAAATAAGAATATCTTTGTAATTTAAAAAAGTGTAATATTTATCTAGTCACAAACAAAATCACGCGTGCGCGCGCAAGCGTGTAGATGGTATCTTTACTACACGGATACAAAAATATAAAGATTTTATTCGTTCAAAATGTGAACTGATTGACTACATCCGGTCAACTAGTTCGTTCGGCGAAGGAAAACGGCTCCGACATTTTGCGAAAATTATATGTAGCGATGACGGGAGAGCACAAGTAATGTTGGAGATAGACTGGCAAGGTCACCCGTTTATTAAACAAGACTAAATTTATATTTTTTCATTATAAAATACAAGTCAAGAGGTAAAGATGACGTCATTAAGGAGGAAGGTCCAATTACAAAACACAAACCTGTTACAAGTACTGTTTTCCTTATCCCGTAGACATTGTACATGGTACGATGATCTCATGATAGTTTCGGCGGTAGGCAGGGCAATATTCATCTACTTAGTTACGCCTCTTGGAGGCTAGGCGTATGGGTAAGGTGTGTGTGTGTGTGTGTGTGATAAGAGAGAGAGAGAGAGAGAGAGCTTAAAATTTTACCGGTAGCCTTTCTGCAGTTGCACACCAATTCTTCACCGGTAATTATTTATTCACACAATATTGACCTGTTGTAATTTAAAATGTGAAAATATAAGCAAGTGAAAATATTAAATGAAATTGTAGTTAAAAAATAAGAGTTTCTAAAATATTCCTAATAAAGCGAAATACCAATTGGGCTGTCATTACCTGGAATAAACTGTACTAGCCTTCAACAGGGATTAACCAAGACGCAAGTCTTCTTGCTCATGAATGTCTTACGAGTAAATGCAGAATAACATTGTAATTTAACGCTAGGGTATTTATGTCGGCGCGATTAACACTAAAACTAAATATCTTTGCTTTAAATGCCTACACGTTCTCTGTGCCAACGTTAAAATCACCAGCTTCGTCCTCAGACCGATAGCAGAAGATAACTCATGTGTTTAGTAGGTTACACACGCCAGGTTATTCAACCGCATTCCTCCAATAAAACTGGACCATTTCATAACGTCGCGGATAGGTTCGCTACGGTTGCACAAGTTGTCTTTATAAAATTGCATAAGTAAATACCGCTAGCCTACATACCGCTCCGACAAAATACTCTGCAAAACGGCCAACTAGATGGTAAAGTTTAATCCTTATTCACCTTGGCGAGACAGGTGTTAGGTTTGAATACGTCCTCTGGTGCCATCGCTGCATACGACTAACCATTGTTCACTATATGGTATTCATTTAAAGAAAGCGATGCAAATACCTTGGAAATCATTTGACGAGTTTCTCTAGCAAACTCGTACAGTTTTGTTTAAGAAAATAATTTAGTTTATAGGCAGTAATGTATGAGAAGTTTATAAATATATACAATTAATAGTATAAGGTTATAAAGTATGGGTTTTGTTACATTGTACAGTATTCAACCGGGGTAAAATGAATCCTGGAACCTAAACGGAGTCGCTTACTTCGCCTCGCGATGTAAATAGATAATTAAAGAAAAACAAAGCTGAATATACAATTCTATGACCCCTATAATGAAACATTTATTTATAAGAATGACCCTACCCACATGAGCGATAACCGTCACCTTACTAGTATTTAGATTTACACTTTCACTCTCTATCCTAAGACAACGAAAGGGATTTAACGAGTAAAGAAATCATTGAGTTCCCCTAAAAAGGAGTAAATCTACCATACAGATACAACCACACACATACCTTTAGGTTAACACCACCTCCTAATTTCCAAGGAACTGATTTATTTAAACTAGTAAACTATAGAATATTCGGCGAATGAAATACTCGTATTTTTAAATTAACACAAAACTTAATGAAGATTAAAAGTACAAACTACCATGGCATGGGTTTTGCAACACTGGGATAAATAGTATTTTATGAGGCTAAAATATTGTGGCAGAGTGAACTAGTGAGAAAAGCATTTGCACACTAAATTAACGGTCATGGGATCGATTCCCGGTAGCGCTAAAGAATTTCTAGATGCGTTTTCAGCTTCCAGCCTATTAATATATGTACCTAGTGCAAGAGTAGGCGGTTTGAAGTTAGTGCTGGCCATATTACCTTTCTTGAATACAGTATAGCCCAAGTGAGGCACAATTTCTCTGCTAAACCGTGTCGATGGTGGAAAAAGAAGTCAATCCGCAGTAAGGCTGACCTTGGTGGAATAAAAATTGTAGGCTGGGCTAGAAAGGTATTTCAATGCTTGGACAGATTCACGCTCTGCAGTACTTGAGTTCCCTCGAGGAGCCAACATCACAAGTAAGATCAAAGGCAAAATACGCCTTCACGACCGTCATGATTCAATAAGATATAAAATTGTATATGACATAGCTACTGCAGACGTACTATCGCTTATGCTACTGGAAAACCGATATAAACACCTTTTATATTTTAATTGTATAAACTTGAGTATACTTTAGTAAGCAACACAGTGAGTTTTTTGTTTGTCAAGTATAGAAAATCTTTCTTACTTTTAATCTGTTCAAAATACAGATTAGGGTAGTAAATTTATGTTATTGGTTTTTTTATAATTCATTTCGAAACGTAACAAAACAGTAGAATGTTATTAATAAACACCTGTTCTGACACTTTTAGATACTGTTTTGTTTAATATTTGTATGAAAATTCAGAATTTGTATAGTGGTTCGAAGACTCTTAAGGAAATACAGGATTTACAGGAATAAATAAGTCTGCTTAGGATACAGGATTCTTCTTGAAGAAGAAAAACATGGCGATATAAGACACTGATTGGTTCTGAATTTATATAACTAAGACGAAAACAAGATTAAGAAGGGCAATTGCTCAGAGATTCAATGTGTTTGGCACAATATCAGAGATAAGGGCAGATCTGTGGCGAAGTGAAGTTAAATATTTCTCTACGACAAACGCAATAAGATTTTAGTAATAGTAGGCTGCCTTGGCTTCACGACAAAGTGAAATGTTTTCCCTTATTAAAATTACGTACCACTATTCATCACAGTGACTTTGAGAAATTAATTTAATTTAATACTGACCTCAATTAGATTTTGGAAAAGGCATTTGAAGAGTCTTAACAAACCAACATAATCGAGAAAGGAAAAGTGCCGTGTTCTAATGTAAAAACATTTTAAAGCATTAAATTGTAAAATGTTATGTGAAAATAGTAATAGACGACATTGCAAACACAAAAAACGTTAGTTCATTAGCTAATGTCCATTACACTGGAATTACACGATTGCAGAACCGTCTCAAGTAACCATGACAACGTCGTTAGTTACGGATTGTGGAACAACATTAAAATCCAGTCCTTGTAATACCATTGCCAGCTGATTTCACACTTTTATAATAAGAAGAAAACCAACACCGTACGTACTATGTCGACGCTTTGCACGACTGGAAATGATATGCTGAAAGAAAGGATGCTGTTAAAAACCCTCCAGAAGAAGAGGCCAAGTCTGGTGTGGAAATTATACACTTTATGGCATAATTCAAGCCTGGAAATTTGTTTTTGTTTTCAAGTTTTGTTCTTAAGAACAGACTCACTAGCAATCGTCCTGGCAGCGTTAGAGGTATAGCCTAGCTAGGTTAGTTTCTTTGATCACTAGTTGTAAGTCTATGCGTCCCATGGACCTTCCTCACTATTTACCCTTCCTTACTCTAAGTACAGGCTAATATCGCATGGGAATCTTTTATTTATTTTTCATGTCGATATATTTTTTCAATTCATTTTATTAGTTCACACTCCTCTTATACTTATCTTGTTCGAATTTTCAATCTTTAATCAAATACTTTTTATTCATCCACTAAAGCCGTAATAAATGTTTTTTAACATGTAGTGGATGCCACTTGGTGATAATACTATTTATTTTAGTTTTATATGGGAGAAAAACTTTTCTTAAAAGGTGCAAGGTATGCAATGTAGTTATTTCGTCACATTTGCATTAAAATAAGTGAAACCAAATGATTTCATGAAGAAGCTGGTGTTATGTAATGTGGTATAACAGTTGTTTTAGCCTACAGGTTATGTTACTTTATCCATACTAATTGTAATTATTTAATAAAAAGTAACTAAAATAAAATGTTTCTTTGTTGACCTAAGTAGGCATTGACTTGAATAGTTTGTTAATATAACCTTTCTGCTTTAAGTCCGTGCGAATAAATTGAGAGATAATTTTGCAACCTTTTATGAAGGGCTGCCCTGAGCACAACGGGCACAAAACCTCTCTTACAAATATAACACTATAGTAACATTATTATCTGGGTTAAACAAAAGATCCTTCTCTTAACATATATACTGGAGTTTGGAATAAGGCAAAGTCAATTAACCTGAAACTCTGGGAAAGAACAAGTGCCTTTAAAGTCAAAAGGAAACGATTTTTTGAAACACAGATACATCCTTTTCTCTACATGCTCTTTTACATTAAGGGCTTTCTTAAGTAAATCCATTCAAAAGGTTGACGTCACACAGATCGAAGTAACGTTACGGCGATGACCTCTGAAAGTATAATAGTACGTGAACTTACCTAGATTATAAGTCATAAGTATATTGCGACATAAGTCATACATATATTTGGTAGAGCAAACGGTCTGTCTATAATGAAGACACCGCCCAACTGTAAACTGTAACACTGTTAAGTCTATAATAGGAGCACATTCAATTCTAAGACATATTTAAAGTTTGATTCCGTTTATTCCTGTAACAAACTACACGCAACGCCTTTATATATTACAGAAACGCATTAACAGCTAAAGGACCTTCTGTCCTTTGTCTCGACGCATTTGTCTTGTTTGGATTTGAATAAAGTTCCTGGTCTCAAGAGAAATCCGTTATTCCTGGCCTCCAGACCAGGAAACACGACATAGTTTACACGATTACGAAACCATGAATGTATGTGGTATGACGTCAATAATACATTAATCCTGATATACTCGGGTCGCTAAGGAGCGTTTCATAACAGAACCATTGCCTGTGATTTATGTTATGAACGATTCGATCCGTCTACCTGCTATTTCTGCATTCTCAGTAAGAATTACTGCGTCACTGAATGTCCAAACATAACGACGGCGAATAAAAACTTTCCTAAAGTAATACTTACTTAGTCGTACCAAGCACAACTGATATCCTGCCTCCGATCAGCTGATTTTTACAATCCACCTAACATATGATTACACACAACAGCAGTTTTACTCTACATTTACAGGTTATGTTTAATTAATTTTCAAATTTATTTTACAAGTGTTTAACCATTTAGATAAGTATACGCTAGCAGCTCATATTTATTAAATTTTAAAGTAAAATCTAGAACATGACATATTAAAATACATAAATGTATGAAAATAAATAAATAAATGTTTAAAGAGAAAATAAAAGTTCAGTTTCTAGGGATAATGTTGATGTCAATAAAACTTTAGAACTAAAGAAATTTAAACAATAAGTTACGTTAAAACAAAGATTAATTTATAAAAATTAAAATTACTTGTTTTAATTGTTGTCACTATTGATTTTTTATCAGGCAATTTTTCACTTAAACCATTATTTAAGCATTGATTTTGCACAATATATTCATTATTTGACCATGTATTTTATCTTCATAAGTAATTATTTTAGTAAATAAGTGAAAACCATTAACTTACTTGCTGACGCGTTTCGAATCAGTGGTTTCATTTACGAAGATAACCGGCATCTCAGTAGGGGTTATCTGAGAAGTAAGAATAGCTTCGTAAATGAAACCGCTGTTTCGAAACGCGTCACCAAGTAAGTTAATGGTTTTCACGTACTCATTAGATTAATTGTTTATCATTTATTCAGTAAATGCAAGATGATTACAAAAACAACTTTATTATCTCCTAACTAAAAAAATTATTATTTAATTCTGACAGGAAAAAGGATATAATACATATAAGTATATATTATATACTTTGCATTTTTTAAATCTTACATATCTTTCAGTTTCCACCTTCTTCGAGTAATCTCGAGGAAACTTTAAATTTGTATTCCTGTTATAAACGTAACAGTACAAAAGAGGCATTTGACGTAGGAGGGATGTGGAGGTATCTACCTAATAGACAGGATTAAGACCAGGACAAAAGTGTTTCCCTGGTCTGAGATACAGAGGGAGTATCACGGGTGACGTGCGATGAAAAGCATTTCTGGGCGAGTTTTATAATGTACTCCAGGACAAGTTATATGTGTTTTGATATAACGAAAAGTTTAATCATATAAAAATGTTTCTTTGTGACCAAGTGGTTTTATTCACTCACTTTGTTTTGTTGCTTAGGTATCTAGTAGTAACTTAGTGTAATTAACGTTTTGTTAATGTAATCCTAATTTTTCCAGTGAGACACTCAAGATATGTTAATTCCTAAACTCCGTCATATTTTCCAACACAAATATATGCTTATGCCTTAACCCTGTTGAATTAGTCAACACGCGAGATATAATGGCCTAATTTACCTCAATGTTTACACCAGGATAATTTCTCTATGCCACACAGTTTAGTAAAATATCATTTTAAACATTGAACCCCTCTCGCTGTAGTGCCGTTTCTATCTGCCTGAGACACATTTCTCCCCGTTTGAAATCAGTACAAAACGGCAAAGACAAACAACCGGAAACTAGAACCTATAATTTGTTATCATGTTTTCCGGTCGACTGGATCCAGGAGAGAGTACACCTCTGGTAACCGTAGTTTAATAATTTTATAACGACTACGCCGGGGAAACAATACCGCATTACAGAGAAAGCCGGAGCCAATTAAAAACCCCGTAAAGCTTAACGGCTAAGGTCAATTTGTTTTGCTTTGCCAACGGAATTTTAAAAAAGCTAAAATTATCGACCCCCTGACGGCGAATGATTGTCAGTTGGAATTAATTGGATCAGGGGAGGGGGCAATGAGTAAATTATGAGTGTAACAGGATGCAAGACAATGCAAGAACGGCAGGACTTTCACTACACCTGAATTTCAAGGTGAGCAGATCGCGTAACCGTCACGACACAATGAGTCAGTCGCAAGTATTTGTGTACTACTGCGCACGCGTGACTAGTCCTGACCGCCATCTGCATAAATATGCCGAACATCCATTCCTAATCACCTATAAAAATAAAGTGCACAGAGAGGCTAAATGTGTACCATTTAACTGTTTATAATTTTATCATTTCCTGGGCCATATGTCTGCATCTCACAGTAGTGACTTTTATTGCTTACAGAACTTTCTTTGCATCATTTATGATCAATAATAGCCAACATTAATATCAATAATAATAATAATCATAATTTATTTATTGCCTTAAAGCAAATAGCTCAGTTCCTATAAAGCGTTCTTTCACTTCTCCTCAAGTAGTTCTGTTGGGGTCGTTCTATGTAGCTTCTTTCGGCTTGTCTAATATCTAATTGAAGTTCTGATAATATAAATTTCTTTCAGGGGCTTTTAATTTACCAATCCTCAAGGAGAAGACCCGTGCACTTATGCTACTGGCATTTCCTTATGCGGTCTTCCTATTTCTTTCCTTATGGATTGCCAATAGTAACCTGAAGTCTTGAGAGCTGTGTGCTCGACATCCTTTCACGAGCTCCTACCTCAAAGGGTAAACTACCGAAATTTATATTAATACCAGACCGACAAGTGGCCATTATTGACACAATAACATAATAATAAATAATTTTAAAAAAACATTCAGATAGATATCACATTCAGCACAGATCTCAAGCACACTGTTAATGGAGGAAATTTGAAGAAAGGGAAATATCGTTTCAGGGATGGAACTAATTTTTGTTACAGGCCCTATAATACAGATTGCCGAATGGGTGGGAATGACAGTCAAATCAAGGTAATCAAAGATTATAACTAAGTTTAAAACTCGAGTATATTTTGTCACCTGAAGGAGCATAAGCATTGAGCAAAATATTGACTGTGTATCGGACACACACAAGCGAAATACCAACTACTTACACCAAGCAATAACATTAAAGTTATATAGGTCAATAAGAACGTAGCCTAGCGTTAACAATTCTTTATTCTTTCCACTTGCAAATGCTAACGTCGTATATAAAAGGCAGGAAGCTAAACAACACAGAACAAAGCGTGGTTGCACTCTGCATCGATATGATGAGTCTCACAGGCTTCTGCCATTCCCGGTTTAACCTTACCAAAGTATAACTATGCACGACGCTGTGGAAACAGACAATACACAGAAGGATATGACAGCTGGAGGTTCTCCGACTCGCGTCTGTAAGAAATATTACGTCAGTGCTAGAAATGGCGGAAACTTTGAAACTAAACAAACTTATAAAATGTACTTTCAAGCTTACCGAACGCACCACAATGACGTAACTCCAATGGTAAATATAGCACTGTCTCGTTAACAAGTCAGTACATTAAATACATGCACTAACCGTTAACGTATTTGAAAAAATATGAGTACAGTACGTTGAAAATTATGAGAAGGTAGTTGTTTGATATGAAACATGAGTCGATATCATAGTGGAATAAATTAAGAGAAACCTTGCATTAGGAATCAGAAGTTTATACACTTGACGCCCGCTTGTTCGGCGAGAACAAGGAAAGTGATCAAATACGAAGGACATAAGGAATTCCTAGAATTATATTTGTGACAACTACGGCATACTAAAGTCTTCAGATACAAGATAAGTTTTGGGTAGATGTAGATTTCTTCAAACTGTTATTTCTTAATACCTTCACAAACAAATAACTAAAAACGGACCTGAACAAGGAGGCATAAGAGGATGAACTAAACAACCTGGTGGACGCTAATAGGACGTGTTATAAACCTTCACAAACAAATAACTAAAAACGGATTTGAACAAGGAGGCAGTAGAGGATGAACTAAACAACCTGGAGGACGCTAATAGGACGTGTAATAAACCTTAATAAACGAATTACTAAAAACGGATTTGAACAAGGAGGCAGTAGAGGATGAACTAAACAACCTGGAGGACGCTAATAGGACGTGTAATAAACATTCATAAACAAATTACTAAAAACGGATCTGAACGAGGAGCCAGAAGAGAATGAACTAAGCAACCTGGAGGACGCTAATAGGATGTGTTAAAAACCTTCATAAACGAATTACTAAAAACGGATCTGAACAAGGAGGCAGTAGAGGATGAACTAAACAACCTGGAGGACGCTAATAGGATGTGTTATAAACCTTCACAAACAAATAACTAAAAACGGATTTGAACAAGGAGGCAGTAGAGGATGAACTAAACAACCTGGAGGACGCTAATAGGACGTGTAATAAACCTTAATAAACGAATTACTAAAAACGGATTTGAACAAGGAGGCAGTAGAGGATGAACTAAACAACCTGGTGGACGCTAATAGGATGTGTAATAAACCTTCATAAACAAATTACTAAAAACGGATTTGAACAAGGAGGCAGTAGAGGATGAACTAAACAACCTGGAGGACGCTAATAGGATGTGTTATAAACCTTCACAAACAAATAACTAAAAACGGATTTGAACAAGGAGGCAGTAGAGGATGAACTAAACAACCTGGTGGACGCTAATAGGATGTGTAATAAACCTTCATAAACAAATTACTAAAAACGGATTTGAACAAGGAGGCAGTAGAGGATGAACTAAACAACCTGGTGGACGCTAATAGGATGTGTAATAAACCTTCATAAACAAATTACTAAAAACGGATTTGAACAAGGAGGCAGTAGAGGATGAACTAAACAACCTGGTGGACGCTAATAGGATGTGTAATAAACCTTCATAAACAAATTACTAAAAACGGATTTGAACAAGGAGGCAGTAGAGGATGAACTAAACAACCTGGTGGACGCTAATAGGATGTGTAATAAACCTTCATAAACAAATTACTAAAAACGGATTTGAACAAGGAGGCAGTAGAGGATGAACTAAACAACCTGGTGGACGCTAATAGGATGTGTAATAAACCTTCATAAACAAATTACTAAAAACGGATTTGAACGAGGAGGCAGAAGAGGATGAACTAAACAACCTGGTGGACGCTAATAGGATGTGTAATAAACCTTCATAAACAAATTACTAAAAACGGATTTGAACAAGGAGGCAGTAGAGGATGAACTAAACAACCTGGTGGACGCTAATAGGATGTGTAATAAACCTTCACAAACAAATAACTAAAAACGGATTTGAACAAGGAGGCAGTAGAGGATGAACTAAACAACCTGGTGGACGCTAATAGGATGTGTAATAAACCTTCATAAACAAATTACTAAAAACGGACCTGAACGAGGAGGCAGAAGAGGATGAACTAAACAACCTGGTGGACGCTAATAGGATGTGTAATAAACCTTCACAAACAAATAACTAAAAACGGATTTGAACAAGGAGGCAGTAGAGGATGAACTAAACAACCTGGAGGACGCTAATAGGATGTGTTATAAACCTTCACAAACAAATAACTAAAAACGGATTTGAACAAGGAGGCAGTAGAGGATGAACTAAACAACCTGGTGGACGCTAATAGGATGTGTAATAAACCTTCATAAACAAATTACTAAAAACGGATTTGAACAAGGAGGCAGTAGAGGATGAACTAAACAACCTGGTGGACGCTAATAGGATGTGTAATAAACCTTCACAAACAAATAACTAAAAACGGATTTGAACAAGGAGGCAGTAGAGGATGAACTAAACAACCTGGTGGACGCTAATAGGATGTGTAATAAACCTTCATAAACAAATTACTAAAAACGGACCTGAACGAGGAGGCAGAAGAGGATGAACTAAACAACCTGGTGGACGCTAATAGGATGTGTAATAAACCTTCACAAACAAATAACTAAAAACGGATTTGAACAAGGAGGCAGTAGAGGATGAACTAAACAACCTGGTGGACGCTAATAGGATGTGTTATAAACCTTCACAAACAAATAACTAAAAACGGATTTGAACAAGGAGGCAGTAGAGGATGAACTAAACAACCTGGTGGACGCTAATAGGATGTGTAATAAACCTTCATAAACAAATTACTAAAAACGGACCTGAACGAGGAGGCAGAAGAGGATGAACTAAACAACCTGGTGGACGCTAATAGGATGTGTAATAAACCTTCATAAACAAATTACTAAAAACGGATTTGAACAAGGAGGCAGTAGAGGATGAACTAAACAACCTGGAGGACGCTAATAGGACGTGTAATAAACATTCATAAACAAATTACTAAAAACGGATCTGAACGAGGAGCCAGAAGAGAATGAACTAAGCAACCTGGAGGACGCTAATAGGATGTGTTAAAAACCTTCATAAACGAATTACTAAAAACGGATCTGAACAAGGAGGCAGTAGAGGATGAACTAAACAACCTGGAGGACGCTAATAGGATGTGTTATAAACCTTCATAAACAAATTACTAAAAACGGATTTGAACAAGGAGGCAGTAGAGGATGAACTAAACAACCTGGTGGACGCTAATAGGATGTGTAATAAACCTTCACAAACAAATAACTAAAAACGGATTTGAACAAGGAGGCAGTAGAGGATGAACTAAACAACCTGGAGGACGCTAATAGGACGTGTAATAAACCTTAATAAACGAATTACTAAAAACGGATTTGAACAAGGAGGCAGTAGAGGATGAACTAAACAACCTGGTGGACGCTAATAGGATGTGTAATAAACCTTCATAAACAAATTACTAAAAACGGATTTGAACAAGGAGGCAGTAGAGGATGAACTAAACAACCTGGAGGACGCTAATAGGATGTGTTATAAACCTTCACAAACAAATAACTAAAAACGGATTTGAACAAGGAGGCAGTAGAGGATGAACTAAACAACCTGGTGGACGCTAATAGGATGTGTAATAAACCTTCATAAACAAATTACTAAAAACGGATTTGAACAAGGAGGCAGTAGAGGATGAACTAAACAACCTGGAGGACGCTAATAGGATGTGTAATAAACCTTCACAAACAAATAACTAAAAACGGATTTGAACAAGGAGGCAGTAGAGGATGAACTAAACAACCTGGAGGACGCTAATAGGATGTGTAATAAACCTTCACAAACAAATAACTAAAAACGGATTTGAACAAGGAGGCAGTAGAGGATGAACTAAACAACCTGGTGGACGCTAATAGGATGTGTAATAAACCTTCATAAACAAATTACTAAAAACGGATTTGAACAAGGAGGCAGTAGAGGATGAACTAAACAACCTGGTGGACGCTAATAGGATGTGTAATAAACCTTCATAAACAAATTACTAAAAACGGATTTGAACAAGGAGGCAGTAGAGGATGAACTAAACAACCTGGTGGACGCTAATAGGATGTGTAATAAACCTTCATAAACAAATTACTAAAAACGGATTTGAACAAGGAGGCAGTAGAGGATGAACTAAACAACCTGGAGGACGCTAATAGGATGTGTAATAAACCTTCACAAACAAATAACTAAAAACGGATTTGAACAAGGAGGCAGTAGAGGATGAACTAAACAACCTGGTGGACGCTAATAGGATGTGTAATAAACCTTCATAAACAAATTACTAAAAACGGATTTGAACAAGGAGGCAGTAGAGGATGAACTAAACAACCTGGAGGACGCTAATAGGATGTGTTATAAACCTTCACAAACAAATAACTAAAAACGGATTTGAACAAGGAGGCAGTAGAGGATGAACTAAACAACCTGGAGGACGCTAATAGGATGTGTTATAAACCTTCACAAACAAATAACTAAAAACGGATTTGAACAAGGAGGCAGTAGAGGATGAACTAAACAACCTGGTGGACGCTAATAGGATGTGTAATAAACCTTCATAAACAAATTACTAAAAACGGACCTGAACGAGGAGGCAGAAGAGGATGAACTAAACAACCTGGTGGACGCAAATAGGATGTGTAATAAACCTTCATAAACAAATTACTAAAAACGGACCTGAACGAGGAGGCAGAAGAGGATGAACTAAACAACCTGGTGGACGCTAATAGGATGTGTAATAAACCTTCATAAACAAATAACTAAAAACGGATTTGAACAAGGAGGCAGTAGAGGATGAACTAAACAACCTGGAGGACGCTAATAGGATGTGTTATAAACCTTCACAAACAAATAACTAAAAACGGATTTGAACAAGGAGGCAGTAGAGGATGAACTAAACAACCTGGTGGACGCTAATAGGATGTGTTATAAACCTTCACAAACAAATTACTAAAAACGGACCTGAACGAGGAGGCAGAAGAGGATGAACTAAACAACCTGGTGGACGCTAATAGGATGTGTAATAAACCTTCACAAACAAATAACTAAAAACGGATTTGAACAAGGAGGCAGTAGAGGATGAACTAAACAACCTGGAGGACGCTAATAGGATGTGTAATAAACCTTCATAAACAAATTACTAAAAACGGACCTGAACGAGGAGGCAGAAGAGGATGAACTAAACAACCTGGTGGACGCTAATAGGATGTGTAATAAACCTTCACAAACAAATAACTAAAAACGGATTTGAACAAGGAGGCAGTAGAGGATGAACTAAACAACCTGGAGGACGCTAATAGGATGTGTTATAAACCTTCACAAACAAATAACTAAAAACGGATTTGAACAAGGAGGCAGTAGAGGATGAACTAAACAACCTGGTGGACGCTAATAGGATGTGTAATAAACCTTCATAAACAAATTACTAAAAACGGACCTGAACGAGGAGGCAGAAGAGGATGAACTAAACAACCTGGTGGACGCTAATAGGATGTGTAATAAACCTTCATAAACAAATTACTAAAAACGGATTTGAACAAGGAGGCAGTAGAGGATGAACTAAACAACCTGGTGGACGCTAATAGGATGTGTAATAAACCTTCACAAACAAATTACTAAAAACGGACCTGAACAAGGAGGCAGTAGAGGATGAACTAAACAACCTGGTGGACGCTAATAGGATGTGTAATAAACCTTCACAAACAAATAACTAAAAACGGATTTGAACAAGGAGGCAGTAGAGGATGAACTAAACAACCTGGTGGACGCTAATAGGATGTGTAATAAACCTTCATAAACAAATTACTAAAAACGGACCTGAACGAGGAGGCAGAAGAGGATGAACTAAACAACCTGGTGGACGCTAATAGGATGTGTAATAAACCTTCATAAACAAATTACTAAAAACGGACCTGAACGAGGAGGCAGAAGAGGATGAACTAAACAACCTGGTGGACGCTAATAGGATGTGTAATAAACCTTCATAAACAAATTACTAAAAACGGACCTGAACGAGGAGGCAGAAGAGGATGAACTAAACAACCTGGTGGACGCAAATAGGATGTGTAATAAACCTTCATAAACAAATTACTAAAAACGGACCTGAACGAGGAGGCAGAAGAGGATGAACTAAACAACCTGGTGGACGCTAATAGGATGTGTAATAAACCTTCATAAACAAATTACTAAAAACGGACCTGAACGAGGAGGCAGAAGAGGATGAACTAAACAACCTGGTGGACGCTAATAGGATGTGTAATAAACCTTCATAAACAAATTACTAAAAACGGATTTGAACAAGGAGGCAGTAGAGGATGAACTAAACAACCTGGAGGACGCTAATAGGATGTGTTATAAACCTTCACAAACAAATAACTAAAAACGGATTTGAACAAGGAGGCAGTAGAGGATGAACTAAACAACCTGGAGGACGCTAATAGGATGTGTTATAAACCTTCACAAACAAATAACTAAAAACGGATTTGAACAAGGAGGCAGTAGAGGATGAACTAAACAACCTGGTGGACGCTAATAGGATGTGTAATAAACCTTCATAAACAAATTACTAAAAACGGACCTGAACGAGGAGGCAGAAGAGGATGAACTAAACAACCTGGTGGACGCTAATAGGATGTGTAATAAACCTTCATAAACAAATTACTAAAAACGGACCTAAACAAGGAGACAGAAGAGGATGACCTAAGCAACCTGGTGGACGCAAATAAGTTTCGTAAAAACGGTTATATTTACGGTCACATAGGGAAGAGCGCAGTAGGCTGATAATAGAATAGCAACATAACCTTGAAATATTTCTTAAAATAAAACAGACAGGAACCTAGTTTACCTACAGTAAGTTTGTAGATATCCTATAGGAACTGGGTATCTGGTACAAAGACTTCCTTGAAGACTTTCTTGTTTTTTATATTCTAGGTTGCAAAGGCAAAGTAACTGATAAATCAAAGACATTAAACGATATCTAAAACCGTAACTGATGAAACGACAAGACAACTGATAGATACTTCGGATTACAAGATCAAAGCTCTTATCACAGGGGTTTGTTAATAAAATAATTTATTTTGAGTTCTGTACACTTTACCTCAATTCATTTTGTAAGAAATACGCCCTACTTCTTTAAAAAAAAAACATTCGTGCTTTAAAATTTGAGTGTAAATTTGTCTTTAGAATTTGCTATTTAAAAAAAGAAAAACTTTATTTACAATGATTAATCCCTTAAAAATTTTTTTTTTTAATAATAAATGGTACTTACTAAGTTCTTGATAAAATATTTTTCAAAATACAATTATATTTACATATATAAATGTTAATGTTTCAGAAACGCATAGGGTAAAATATTTCCTAACTAATATCTAATTGGATATACTGAAACTACTATTTCCTTTTATATAATAGGCCTACTTATTGGGTTTTCTATAATATTGAACGCGCGCACGCACACACACGAACACACCATTTATGTATGTGTAAATAGATATAAAATATGTTTATATCATATGCAGGTAGCTAATTTAAATAAACACAATATTTATATATGTTTATCATTATTTACATACTGGAACAGTTTTACCTATAAATTATGTGGTAAAAGCATTATACACTAAAAATATTCTTGGTAATGTATTTACAAAATACGTTTGAACATTTAAATTATGTAAAAATTCTCTGCATGTAAATACGTTTTATGTATTAAATACATTTAAGAAGAAAAACAAAAAGTCAATTACGTTTTTCGTACTAAGAAAACCGAATCAATAATTTCCTGTACAATAAATCCGATGGTTTGAACAAAATTAACTCTTTTTTAAAGAAATAGTGCGATAGAAAAATAATCGAATGAACGTAATGGACGTTTTCTAAAACGATCTGCGTAAAGCAATAAATACACGTTTAGACTGCGTGCATATTTTAAACGTTACGAAGGCGAAGATAAATCACACTCAGTGGCCGTGGAATGTATAAGCGATATTCCATTTATTGGCACCAAGACGCCAGGACACGCAGAAGGTTAAACAGCACTCGACCTGTTTCTACGAAACGCTGTCTATACTCGCATATTTCTAGCTACTACATAAAACCAATTACCGTCATATGTTTATTAACTCACTAAGCGTTATATCGATTTCCGTAGTTTTCCCACAAGTTTTGTTTTGCATAACATCACGTATATCGTGTTTGTTTTACTACATTTATATCGACATTTCATCTTGCAGAAACAATTGCGCAAAACCAACGAACAACGTGAATTCGATAAGATCTTTTCGGATTATTCTATTCGCCCGATCTCGCACTTCCTAGTTCCAGAGCTCTTATTACGGGGTCAATTTGTAGTCAATAACACGGGTATCTGTTATTCGGTCGGTTGTGCAAACCGTACTTAGCCGTTAGATATATGTATTTATGGACAAGGTAGTATTCCCAGATACTGTCCGGAGACTTTAACGCTTGTGTTAATAATAGCAAGGATACGGGTGCTAATTTAAATACTAAGATCATATAAAAGCAATAGTGCTATTGTTTACTCCTGATAAAAACTGAAAAGTAAACTGATAAAAACCCATAATTAATAATAAATGAATTGTTATAATATAAATAGTTATTCACCATCGTTACGAAGATGTGCACACAAGTGAAGAAGATAAAATATTGTGTCATAGAAAACAATCTGTGAATTCTTGTGGCAGTGGTAGATTCCCTTTTTGAATTGAAAACTTCTATACCGACGCCTACAAAAGCTTATAGGACAACAAATTTTGAAACGGTATAATTTTCGTCAAGTTGAGCTATGGTTTACCTAGAAGTGAATTAAATGAAAACATGTGATTTCCATGCAACAGCTGATTTTATGCCATAGCTTATGTTGTAGAAATGCTGGTTTACACGTAGGGTATGTCACATTATGTATTGAACATTTGTTAAGGGAAAAGGGTATAATCAAACATTTTTGGTCAATTAATAAATACATTAATTTATTTAAATTTTGATCAATCTCAATACACATAATTCAATGTAACTATAATAATAAGTTATGTATTTTATTAGATTTTAAAATGAAAAGATTCTAAAATGTGCGTTAAAAATGTCATTAAAAAGTGCGCCTTGTACCTTTTACGAACTGATTAAAAAGAAATTTTTGTAAAAAATTATAATGAGTAAAAATCTAATAAATGTTACCCACATTAGTTTATTATTAACTACTATAAATATTAGTCTTTATTAAATACATTCGTCAAATAAGGATATAAAAATTGAAAGAGATATGTAGCCCATACTTTCATATTTTTTGTCATTTTCATTGAAAATGTTTCAAGACTATTTTCAACTCAAGTTTGATATTTTTAGTTCAAATTGTTGTGATAAATGTAAAATTTAGTATTATTGTTTCTTATATTGTAAAAATTGTTTAGGTAATTTCTCATCACGCAAAATTAAATGTTTTCCCTAATTCCAAATTTCTGTATAAAAGTTGTCACTTCTGTGGCCACTACCCCGAGTGCCACAACCAAAATTTTTTAAATAATATTGTATGAATAGAAATCAATTTAAATACATATTTATGGTTATACACAATTTTGAAACCACTTACTATCAACCTATTTCACACAAACAAGTGTTGGGGGTGGGGAGTTACGCACCCCCAAGAGACTAAGAAACGTGGTCATGTCATTTACAAAATGAAAAATTATTATGATAAAAATACTCATGAATAGCATTGAATACAAACGTTTAACTTAAAAACGTACAATATTGAAATTAACATTCGCTAAGGGTAGTTTAAAATAAATGTTTTACAATATCACTTGACTAAAAAAACTTTCAATGTTTCTGAATATACAGAAATATGAATTTGAAAATTATTTGTACGTAACCTCCAAATAGCCTTACATGAAGATAAAAACATCTACTGGTGTGCGTATGTAGTATTGGTTATCGAAACATTCAGAAATACGATCATCTTCGAATGTGACGGAAAATGTACCTGAGACGACAATATGACGTCATTTTTCTAGTTTTACTCCAGACAGAAAAAATGTCAAGCGCGCATACAGAAGTTTCCTTTTCAAAAATATACAGAACATGTTCTATGAATGCAGACTGTATAGTTATTACTTGGGGAGGGGTGTTGAAAATTAGTTTCTGGTCATAAGTTGTATAATAACATTGATAAAAAAAACATTTATTATTTCATCACTCTTTTTAGTTTCCCATTAATTCCTTTATATTTATACTACTATAGAAACAATTACAAAATACAAACGCAGAGATATTATACACAGTCGTGAAATTTTAAAGATTTTATTTCACCGCTTACTAGACTAACATTTATTTTTAAGAACTTTCAGAGTAGAAAATGTTTTGCCCATCCTTAAACTCTTTCATTAAATTCACGGTAAAGAATTTAATAACTATCATAATATTGTAAAAGTATCTTTTGAAACAGTTTAGCAATCTTAATAACAGTTATGTATTAATTAAAATCAATGAACGAAATTTATTTATGTTATTACAACAAATCATACTATTTTAAAGCTGCCATTTTTAACGTCATAGTTGTAATCTTCTGTTGATGTTAAATATGTTCCTGAAATTTGTATAGAGATTAAAACTGTATTAACTTTCCATGAAGTCAGGTTATTCTGGTTATTTTGCAATACGTTAGTATTGTATTTTGTATGTTGTATTTCGCAATACGTTAGTCAGTGTATTTTGTTGAAAACTAGGCCTAAAGAGAGAAGAAAGATAGTAAAACAAGTAATATAATAAAACATGCTTAAAATCAATTCCTACTGAAGTAATATAACCTATGCGTTAAAACAGCAGTTGTACTACATAACCTATAACATACAATCAGCTGTATTATGAAATTATATGTTATCACTTATTTTAAGCCAAATGGGATGAAATAAATGTTTCACGACCTTACCTCCTTGTCATAGAAAACCTAAATAGATAAAATAATCCACCCTAAAGGGATTCATTATTATTATTATTATCTTTATTGTGTTAAATATGATTTTTTTAAATTATTTAAATTATAAACTCTAAATGAATGAGAGGAACAAGATATTTTTATACAGGTATGGACTATCCGAATTTCTTAACAATATTCTTATAAAGTAGTTGTCGAAATGCACGGTAGCAGTTTGTCGACGGTTCACTTGCCCGATATAAGTGTGAGGATTTTTGAAAATTTGCCAACGCTCGGGTCACGTTGGAGGTTGAGGCCGCAGAACCGTTGCATCTGCGACCTTGTCTTACTTATCCAGCCTCCAAGGCTCCAACTCTCCTCGTCACACACTTAGGTGGGTAAACAATTACTAATGTGTCTAAATTCCAATATCTTATGAAATATTCCTACTATTAATTAACACTCTCTATACAGATATTTATATATCTTGTTCAAATTTTCAATCGTTAGTAAAATACTTTTTATTCATCCACAAATTTTGAAAATATTAATACATTATTTAAATTTAATTATTTATTTAATAATTAGTATAACTTTCTGTTTTCCCCCTTAATATTGTGATTCTGTCATATGCATATACATATTTATTTTTTTCATATTAATTATAATTATATAATTAAAAACGACTAAAATGAAATTTGTCTTTGTTGACTCAAGTAGGAATTGATTTAGAATTTTATTTTATGCTACTTGTTTTAATAGCTAAATTATGTTTGTATATATATATATATATATATATATATATATATATATATATATACATGTTTGTATATATATTTATATATATATATATATATATATATATATATATATATATATATATATTTATATATATAATACGTTATCCATTGTTTTTCCGTTGCACTGACTTTATGAAGTTAATGTATTACTATTGTAAGTAAAATTACTTATAATAGTAATATATATTAGCTTCATATATATATATATATATATATATATATATATATATATATTTATATATATAATACGTTATCCATTGTTTTTCCGTTGCACTGACTTTATGAAGTTAATGTATTACTATTGTAAGTAAAATTACTTATAATAGTAATATATATTAGCTTCATATATATATATATATATATATATATATATATATATATATATATATAATAATGATAATGATTGTAAAATAATGATATGCGATTGTAATAAATATTGTTTAAACATTCGTAAATAAATTTAACTATTGTATAAATTCGAACTATATTGAAATGAAAATTATTCTATTCAAAAATATATTCGATATTATACGATAATAAATGATAACGTTGTAAAATAATCTGGTTACCACCATTTGGAAAAATAATAAAGTTCTTTTTTCACACGAAAGCAAAATAAATTTAAATAACAACGAATTTTTTGTATCAAAGGATAAAAAATGGAAAACAACAGAAAATTTTTAACATCGTCATTTTATTATTTTAACCTAAAGAAGTATAAGCTAAATAAGAATAAACAAAAACCAATAAACGGGTTTGTGTGGGAGTTATAAATATAGTTAAAACTATGCAATCCATTAGGAAGTTGATAAAAACATTTTATAACCTCATACAAGTGTTTATTAGTACAAGTTTCGTAAGATATTTACTGCATAATCTAAATTTCTGTATATAGAAACATTTAATGTAACTGCATGTTCTAATGTTCACCTTACTTTAGGTGCAAGACGTAAACCACTCCAGTTGTAATAAAGTGGGTAAAAATAAATTTAGAAAACTTTACAAATTTTAGTATAGTTATATAATTACTAGTTTTAGAATTAAAGAAAGTTTTTAAAATAATTTAATGAATTACAAGGGGCATAACAATTGTTTTTCACGGTTTGAAACTTCTTAGGAACACATAATAAACAAATGGAGAAGTTACATGATTATAAATAAGTTCAATTTGTCTCCTTTAGAGCATTACAAAAAGCTTTGAAATCAACTAAACAATCGAGTTAAGTTACCTCGTCTCACTATAGAATGGTATGGAAATATTTGGTAAAATGCAAAGTGGACTGTCCTTAGAATTGCACTTTCGGCCGATTTCAGGACGGAAGCAAAACACTGTATCCTATTTTACAAATTCCAAATCAAACAGTTTCCAACTAAAGGTTATTAGTTACATAAAGTATGAACTCACGTAACTTTCTATAATTCCGACCTTGACCGCTGATGGCTGGAACTAACGCGGCGTGCAACAATGGCGTTATACAACAAACAACGCGACAATGAACGACTTGACACGACAAAGCTGGGGGTTTCGCGAATTGGTTTTAGGCTACTTACGAGAGTCATGACATCATTAGCCCCCGAAGCGACTAATTTTTAATATTTTTGTCAAGAATAAGAGAAATGTGTTCATGCACATGACTTACACATACTTTTCCAAGAGGCATTGTTTGTGGTGATTATAATGAAATCGGAGGATTCAATGAACTTTGTAAAGTTCAAAGTTCTACCTTTAAAAATAGATATTTTAAAACGCCCATCAGGAGTTATATGAGTAAACAAATAATAGGAAAGTGCAGAAGTATTGGTTTTAAACAAACAAAAAATATTGTGTTACACATTAACAAAACAGTTATGGAAGAAAATTGTCATTTAAAGCTATAGACACGCGTGCGCTTCGTTGTCTGCTTGTAGGACTAAATGCTAAAGTCGAGTGGGTGTAATTGAAGTAAAACCAAGGAAAGTAACTGGAAACTCGGAAATAAAGAAAATAATCAGGAGGTAGGCCAACTGACCTAGAATTGTCTTCAACCAGGGTGAAGAGGTGTTTCTATCCGCTAACCGGAAGAGAAAAATTGTCACTAAACTGTTCTTATGTACAAGACCACTAAAACAGAACACCTTACTAAAAGTCACTCAGAAAGTGAAAAAGTGCATTAAATAAGATATAAAAACAACATAAGAACAAATGCAAGAATAATGAACATAATTCAATATCAGTGAGCATTATTTTCAGCGGGAACAATAATATTTGAATAGTAATAGCGCTAATAATATAAGGACAGATACAAGAACAGCGATAATTATACAATGAACATAATCCTCTGGGAAAATTGTAAATTAAAAAATTGTATGGCATTAATAATAACATATACAAGAATAGTAAAAACTATATACTGAACTTAATCTTTGCAGAAAATAATATTCTAAAACAATAACGGCAATAACAAGGAGAAATGAATGAATAGTAAGCATTATATAATGAACCTAATCGTTGGAGAAAATTGTATTTCAAAACAATAATGACAATAATAACAATTTGTAAAAATACAAGGGAGGTGCTCATTACTCAATAAACATAAGCCCTGGTGAGGATAGTCGAATTTTAAAAAATAATGATAAAAATAAAGAAAAATAAAAGAATAGTGAACATTATTTATTGAAATCACTTAATCATTGATGATGAGAGTAATACATTAATGACGAAAATAAGGAAAAGTGCAATAACAGTGAAAATTTTACATTGATCATAGTCCTTCGTAAGGATAATCAATTTAAAAAAACCGTGGCAATAATAAGGACAAGTACAATAACAGTGAGTAGAATGTTTTGCAAGGATAATCGTACCTAAAAGGAAATAATGCCAATAAAAAGGACAAATACAAGAACAGTGAATTATATATTCTGAACAAAATCCTCGGTAAAAGTAGTAGACTATTTAAAAGGAAATAATGACAAATAGAATAACAGTAATCATCGTACATTGAACATATCATTGGTGAGGATAGTCGTATCCTTTAAAAATGTAACAGCAATTAAAAGGACAAATGCAAAAAAGTTAGCATTAAATAGTAAACAATATCCTTGGAAAAGATTATTAAAAAAGTTGGTTCTGGCACTCGGGGTAGTCCCGACAGAAATGATAACAAAATACAGTTTCGCAAAAGTTTAGAAAATTTCAAGAAAGTCGCCGATAAGATGAATTTATACATTTTCATTCACTTTTGATATCTTTGTTTGAGGAATGTATTTAATAAAGGCTAATATTTATTTGAGTTAATAATAAAATAATGTGGGTGACAAAAAACATTTGTAAACAATTTTTTTAACAAATTCATATCATATCAGTTCTTTAAAAAGTAGGCTAGAAGAAGGGCCTAAGCAAAAACTGGATTAAAAATACTCTACTTATTATTATCGTTGTATTGAATTATTTGTATTGAGATTTATCAAAATTTAAATAAATTAATATATTTATCAACTGATCAAAACCCATTAATAGTAATCTACGTGTAAAACCGCTATTCTACAACAGATCTAACACATTATCAGCTGTTACATGTAATCATATGTTGTAAGGTACGCGTTTCAGAAATAGCGTGACGTGAAAGCAATGATTTGATCTCATACTTTGTCCAACACGCGTAAAGACGTCATCACTTCAGTAATAAGTGTAACAAGTAATATAAACATAAAAGGTTTTTAAAGTAAATTCCTACTGAGGCCAACAAAGAACAGTTTTATCATGGTTTGCTTATTTCTAAATTGTTTCTTTATTTTATTCTTTACATTCTCTTTTAACTGGTGTGATAACCGTTACAACAGTTTAAGGTAGTACAATTCATATATATTTTTGAGTAATGGATGTACTGGAAAGTTGGCGGTGTGTCAAAGCACGCTAGACCCCGAACTCAACGGACGATTCGAAGTTGGAATACCGATTGGTCTCAAAATTTTTATAATGTATATATTGAATAAATATTGTAAAAGACTTTATTAACATCAATTGCCATCCATTATAGATTTTAAACAATTTATTTGAACATTCTTTGGGCGAATAAAAACGTATTTTATTAACGATTGAACATTTATACAAGATATGTATCAGGATGGTGTCAGCTAATGGAAGGAACTTAATAAGCATAAATACAAGAACTGTGAAAATTACACAGTGAACATAATCCTTGGCCAGGGTACTCGTATTTTAAAAACATATTGGCAAACATTTAGTGGACATAATCCTTGAAAAATAAGGATCTAAAAAAATAATGACAATAATAACAATTTGTAAAAATACAAGAAACATGACCATTATACAATAAACATAATACTTGGTGAAGATAATCCTATGTTTAATAAGTAATGGCAATAATGAGAATACTAGAACCATGAGCACTATACATAGAATGTAGTCCTTGGTTACAATAATTAATTTTATTTTTTAATGATTTCAATAATAATAGCAAATACAAGAGTAGTAAAAGTCATATACTGAACTACCCCTTGGATAAGGTATTCGGTTTTTTAAAAAATAACGGAAAAATATAAGAACAATGAGCAGAGCCTTTGAGAGGAAATTCTTATTAACAAAATATTAATAATAGCAATAATGACAAAATCAAGAATTGTGAGAATTACATTATAAAGATAATACTTGGAAACTGGGATGTACAAAAAATAACAACAATAACAATTTGTAAAAAAAATACAAGAAGGTAAGCATTACACAATAAACAAAATCCTTTGTAAGAATAATAGTATTTTTTTTAAATAATGGCAATACTAAACACAAATACTAGAATGTAGAAAATTACAGATTAAAAATAGTCCTTGGTGAGAGAAAATCGTATTATAAATATAATAACTAGTACAAGGGCAAATCAAAGTACAGGTCAATACGACAATTTCAGCTTAAGCATTCATTAAACATCGTCCCAAACACCACCAAGTGTATGCACGGCCAAGTCGATCTGTATTCCAGAGGATCGATACCGCCTCGTCTAGAATATCTAAGTGCCTGTCGAGTTGTTTACAAAAAAAAGCTTGTACAATTTTTTTTTTTTTTTTTTTAGGAGACAAGAAGAAAAAGAAGTAACGAGCCATTGTTCCATTGTGCCCGCCCTTTGCTTTAGTAATTCCTCTCAGAACATTATGACAAATTCGTCGACTGTTAGTTAACATACAGTCAGCCTAGCTCGCGACTATAAAGACCTATGGTAGTACGAGACGATCTGGCATCGGATGTTTACATTTCTACACGCACGTACAATACATGTATTTTATACTTGAAATAACTATTGTAATACATATTTTTAACATGTTTCATATTATTATCTTGCACTATTTTTTATAATGTCTATTTTTTGTTAGTAACATCTAATTATAACATACCTAAGGGGTTGTAATATTGATGATTTTTTTAAATTCCACTCTTTGTTTTAACGTAAATTAAAATTTTTAACATCTATTTTTTTATTGATGATAGATTTATTGTTACATTTATAAGTTACATTTTTCAACTTCTCAGTGCTAAAGATTTGTATCAAACTTCTGTAGTTACAATGTCACATAAAGGAAACAAAGGTTGAATTTTGAAATACACACTCAATATTGTTATTTAAGAATCGCTTTAGGTATGAGAAAAAATAATTTCACTTAAACATGATTGAAGGCTCTAGTTTAGAATTTAGAAGTTCAAATGATTCGAAAGGTTTCATTTAGTATTTCAAGAAAGGAAACACTGTCATTTAAAAACCCGAATGAGGGCCTGTATTTAAAAAGGACGCATTAATAAAACTTTTATTCTGTGATTTTAAAACATCTAAGAAAATCGCCCGCACTTCCTAGCCTCTTTTCATTTATGTTTCTATATTTAGTCCAAGTCTGGCTAGTGGAAATAAATAAATTATATAATGAGATTCATTAACAGTTTACACAATTTTCCTTCATTTAACTCTTGATCTCTATATTTATCTAACTCCCGGCCTCCATTTCTCAGTTCTCTCCTATCCATTACCTGATTACATCTTCCTCTATGAACTCCTTGATCTTTCTCTCGTACGTTTTGCCGTCGTACTCCATTCTGTACTCTATACATTTATCTAGTTCACCAGCTCTCCTCAACTCTAGCTTTTTATATCCACTCGACGTTTTATCTTAGGTTTTGCTTTTCACCCTGTGAAGTGTGTACTTCTCTTTCAGAAGTCAGTCTACATTTATTTATATTATATAATTGGAGCATATTAGTTTGGAAATTTCAAAACACTGTAAGATACTTGAAGTATTTAGAGATTTCAAAGCACAGTAAGATACTTGAAGCATTTAGAAATTTCAAAACACTGTAATATACTTGAAGCACTTGAAATTTTCATAACACAGTAAGATACTTGAAGCATTTGGAAATTTCAAAACACTGTAAGATACTTGAAGCATTTGGACATTTCAAAACACTGTAAGATACTTGAAGCATTTGGACATTTCAAAACACTGTAAGATACTTGAAGCATTTGGAAATTTAAAAACTCCATAATATAAAAACTATATAGAAATTAAAACACATTTTTGTCTATAATCATCGTTTGTTAATTGAAATAATATTTCAGATAGTAGCTTGATTTTAAATCTGGTTGTAACTGAATAATTGAGACAAATAAAATTTGTATCACACTCCTTGCAGTTAATGAATAAAAACAATTCTTTAAAACAAAATACTTTAAAAATATTTAAATAAATACTGTATTTTTTTATGGAAGAACGTTTTTCAACTTAACGTTTAAATAATTAATTCTTTAAATTTAACGTTAAACATTCTTTAATTCTCAAGAGTCTTGAGAAGATTATAACTAAAACAAGTTCTAGGACAAGTGAAGGGTGTTTAGACTTTCTAAAGATTATTAATTTTATTCAATGAAAGTTTTGAAAGGGGGGCGTAAATCGAAAAAAAACAATTTATTCATTTTGATCAGGTACTAAACATGAATTTGTCATTGTCACTAAAATTTTGTAAAATAATTAAGGTGTATTAATAATGTGAAATATACGTGAAATAGAAAATGTTTAGTACATAGTTACGTAGTAGTTCATACACATTTAAAAAAATGACAAACAAATAAGTTTTTTAAATTCAAATAAACTTAAAAATTGCGTCCCTCACTTTCTAACATTACGTTTCCAAAAGAAATCGCTTACAGTTGACACATCACTCGCTATATAACAATAACAAATACGTAACGATGTTTACGTATAGAGAAGTGTCAATCGAGTGAAAGTTTGCCAGATAATAGGATCGATTCACACGTCGTGGGCCGAGTATCGATTTCCAAAAGTCGAAGTCCCTAGACGCCAATCACAGCTTCAAGAACATACCGGGCTGTGTTTACATTCACTTGTTGCATATGGAACGACCTCTTGCTCGCCGAGTGTGAAGGTCATGCTCGCCACGGAGTTCCCGTCCTCATTCCCAGTCTTGTACTTTGAGGTTTCGTGTCCTTTACCGCAAGGATCGTCTAGCTAATAAATTGCCCGCAGAGTGCAAACCTGACCGCGAGATGTTCCAGAAGACCGCCACTTTTGGGCCGGTCATAAATTTCACTTCCTTAGTTACACGTTGTCGCAAAACGTTAAAACATAAAAATTAAATCGTTTATTTTACTACAGAAAAGAAATCTTGCATACAATGTTCAAAAAATATATTACATCCAATAATTACAATCGATTATAAGAAACAATGAAATCATATTTTTTTAAAATCAATCTTAAGATGTAATCAACATAAATTTTTTTTTCATTGATTCACTCTATATATGGGTTTAACTACATCTCAAATATATTTCTTTATGTGTCATGCCCGTTTAGAACCTTGGCTGTTTAGAACTGCAGCGATGTTAACTTTGCCACATTTCTGAATTTTTGTACTGATGTCAACCCACACCATTGGCGTAAGTTGTGGAGTCAGGAATGTCTTATTGTTCCGAGTCCGCTTTTATCTCTTTCAACCTCCCTCTGAACTACTAGTTCTAGTATGAAACGTGTCTCATCACATGCACAAGAACTATTAGTGTATTTTTTAACACAACTCAAAAATCTAATTATTACCAGAAATATATCCCCCTACACGAAGGACAATATGGTTTGAAAGGTCGAAAAAAGCGTTAAGAATGCAAGATATTCAGCCTCCCTCTTTTTAATAACTATTTTTCCTTCCTTAGTACCTCCGGTTGGTGATGTCATCAGTGTAAGAGACTCTCACAATACGTCAGTATACCCACTAATGCCTCTAGAATCTTGGATTAGTGTCTCCTATCAATATCTTAGCCTCCGTACCGTACAGAAACATAAACTATGTAACACTTAGCTACCCTTGTTTTCACTGGAAGGAGGTATGCTACTGTGTGTGAATAGATTTCTCAATTTTTTAAAGTGCGGCTGTGACGTTTTCAATTCTAGAACGTACTTAAATTGTTTTTGTCATATTTTCAGTCAATAACAGTTCCGAGGTACACGCATAAATTCGCATCTTGAATTAACTGGTTTACAAATATTTCAGATATTAAGGATACAATTTTAGCTTTTACTTCACCATTGGTCTTAAAAAACTCACATTTATATTAGATTGTGTTGTTTCTATATCAAAGTAAAGATGACAATGAGGAATGTGAAAAACGTTTTTTAATCGAGAGTAGAAATAATGTAATCAAAATCCGCAGCCCACACCCAAAAGGATCATGGCATATTGTCTTTGCCGAGGCCAAGAATGTAACGTATTGCTATTACTTACAGAGTTGTTACAGGTAATACATTTAGGTAATTAGATAACTCGACAGGGTAGAAAACTAGGAAGACTGTCACATATTATTACCATAAAAATTATGGCATTTAAGGGAAGTGTACTTATAAAATAATGTATCGAAGTGATGTCTGGGCTGGAAATGTCTATCAAACAGGAAGAATGTATGGTTCCATTTGATTGGGGACATTGTGGCCTAAGCCGCAAAAGATTTTTAGAAACATTCTTTACCTTGGAACAATTTATATCAAAAAGTCTGACCCAAGCCATTAAAGGCGTAGAAATGCTTTCGCACTGAATTAACGGAAATAATTCTGTTAGTCAAGATTATTGAACGCTGCCTATCTTTAGGCGATAAAATCGACAAAGTATTTATCAGCAAAGCGGGTAATATTGTCTCAGATCCACGTTACTAGGTGACAAGAGAACGGTCATTGCTAAGGACCCACTAGCGACTACTCCCATAGTATTATGGGCAAGCGTTACTACAGGTGTTGATGTGACGTCATAAAGTCCCTTCTTCCGAGGGGCCAAGTTACTACGCCGCACCTCCCAAATTAAAGTTTTATTCTAATAATAACGAAATCTGCAAGGATTTCATAAATTTCCTAAAAGACGCTTTCAGTTCTGAAGCTAAGGAAATTTAAAACAAGTAATATATAAAAACATTTTTTAAGTAAATTCCTAAGGAGGAACAAAAAAAATTATTTTAGTTACCCTAGATCACTATTTATGATATTGTGTGGTAACCATGGTAACAATAAAAGGTTGTACAAAGGAGATTTCGACGACAACCAGCTGGGGAAAGTAATTCATATACATCTTTCAGAAATATATTTCTAGGTATTGGAAAGTTGGCCAGTGCCAAAGCGCGCTACACTTTGAACATGAAGATTCTCAGTTCGAATCCGGCTGGTTCGAATCCCCACACATTTTATAATTTAATTATTAAATAAATATTTGAAAAAGCTGTATTAACATAAATTTTCATTCACTATAGGTTAAAAAAATTAATTTGAACTTGGATGAACAAAAACGTACTTTATTAACGATTGAAAATTTGTACAAGATATATATCAGGAGTGTGAGCTAATAGAAGGAATTTAATAAAACTGAGGCCTCTTTACAGAAGGGGGTGTATTTTCAAAACCGACGAAAAGTTCTACGGAGTATGAAACTACCATACTCAACCATCGGAAAATATACTAGTATGTAGTACATATAGTAATTAATTTGAACTAGTTCGGGTTTTGTTATTAACAATCTAAGTTTGTAAGATTCATATTTTTAAAAGTTTATTTGTGACCACGATAATCGATATTTTTTTACAATAACGTACAGCATAAAATTTTGCTTCACAAACTTTTTTCCTAAATTATTTCTTTAGTTCATCGCTACTGAAGAAATAACCAGCATCATGCGATCAGACGAAGAGGCGGTCATCATAGTGCATTTAATATCTACATTTACACTCGGTTTTGAACATTTGCGTCTACACAAACCTTGAATAGGTTAAACGTTGGAACTAGTTGCCTCATCTTTCAACCATATTTGTCCACAACCGTACTTCAAACAATTTGGGATTGTTCGATTGTTATACATTTTGATCGGTTCATTACGTCTTCACGCATGCGTAGAGTCTCGACTTGTTAGCATTATATGCAAATCCAAACTCATCCGACGTTCTGTGCATACGAATGCATTGTATCCATTGATGTGGGCTCACATGGACGGGCGGCGGAGTCGCATTGTTCTACCACTCAATACGGCACTGTCATATCTATTTACACGTGTTTGTACACACTGACAATATCCGGCATTTGGGCAGTGCCTTACCATTTTAATCCTGAATGGTTGTATAACCATACTAGCTAACTGAAGTAGGAACGTAAACCCAATCAGTTATATCTCGATCGTTCTTGAAAATCTCGTTGAAAATATGCATAAACCCAATAGGTGTTCAATAAATATTTTCTATTTCGAAACAAGGCCATTTAAAACTATATATAAACCTGTTTAGTAGTATATAAAAAATGATGAACTAAATTACACTTATTAATAAACGTGAAACTGAAATAATGTTCCTACATTTGAAAACCTTAATAACAGATTTCCTAGATTATTTAGAGGTCCAAATGGAATGGTTTTTATAACATTAATTAGACGCCTAAATTGAATATTTTGAGACATTGTTCAGGCGCCTAAGTAGGAAATGTTATCAAACTATTTAGAAACAGAAATTGAATATTTCAAGAAATTGTTTATAAACGTAATAAGGCGATGTTACTTCATTATTTAAAAGCCTAAAATGAAGAATGTGGTACTATAAACAATATTCGAGCTGGTTTGTGAGTTAAGGCTATAAACACAATAAATATACATAATTCAAGATAAAAAACTTTAATGTCATTCACGTTTCAATAACTTATGTTGTCATCATCATCATCATCATCGGTGATGCTACCACAAATATATATGATCGGCAAAAATATATTTGTGGAAGCTTCACTGATGATGACATAAGTCATTGAAACGCATATGAAATTAAAGTTTTATAACTGGGAGTTATGAACACTTATTTTGTTTTTATTTATTTTAAGAGATTGTTTACAAACGTAATAAAGAAACGTTATTTAATTATTTGAACACTTAAATGGATATTTTATGACATTCTTTACAAACTTAAATAGAAAATCCAAACTAAACATAAATTTGTCACATTAAATTAATGGCCTAAAAACCTATCATTATGTTAGATCATTAACAATCTAAACTGAAATTTAAATACTGTATATTATTTTTTACTAAATGTTTACAATTTGTAAAACAATTTTTAAAAAGTAAATTGAGAGCGAAATCGCGCAATATTTGTGCACTGTAACCTAACAGCACTTAAAACTTTCACCCTTATGTTGACTAACTCCCATCCCACTTAATGTACACTTGGTGTACACCTGTCTGCTAGACTTGTACAGCATATCCTGTACAGGATGACGTCGACATTATTGTCCTTCGTTTGTTGCACACGTCACTGCCTACGAAGCGGCTCCAGGAATAACTGCAGTTCATAAAATACCAGTGTCCTTCGGCCAACAAAGGAAATAATATAACTTTAAAATTTACGTGCCACAAAAGGTTTTTATTTCTTTTTTATAGCTACGTTTTTTAGCTAAAATTATTATATCTACACGTTCAGCAAAGAAAGCTAAATTATTAGAGTACCTAGACAAGTTTTGTTTTAAGTCGATTTTTAGATCGCCAGATACTTTGATTTATCTTGTAATACTGTATACCGCTTTAACTTTGCCGCTGTATGAGGGGAGGGGTCATAACAAACAAATCGACGTACATATTTTCTCGTTTTATTACTCGGCAAATTAATTAACCAACTCCAAAAAGCTAAGCTCTCAATATATGATTGAAGCAATTTGATATTCTCCAGGTACAACAAATGAGTTGGGTTACTCATTTGTATTAAATTTCACATTTTATCTACTTTAATCAACTATTTTCACAAATAACAACTTGGAGTACTTGTTGCGTAATTTTTGTTTTCATAAATAAAACCTCTTAACCACGAAAACCTTTCACTTACACCTAAGAACATAAGATACATTTTGTTACAAAGCAATCATCTTCAGAGAAAATTAGTTTTAGAATAACTCAATAGAACAATAACAAAATAACTGAAAGACTATTATTTTGTTCTGCAACGATCACCAAGACCGACTATTATCGCGCATAAATAACACAAGAGTGGATGTAGAAAGGAATAGGGAGAAGCTGTAGAACCCCTTGCTCCAGGATAAGGGACATGATTTGATCTTACGTGAATAGGGTTGCATACTTTAACCAGACCCTACTCTCTATAGGAGTCACCCTCGACTAGCAGTATTGCCGTTCCTCCAATGGGCAGTAAGAAGGAAAATTATAAAGTATAATGAAGAAATAAAACAGAGAGACACTTGATGAAGCAATAAGAGATATAAATATACAAGACCAAATAGCCATTCTAACTTAAAATAGCATCCTGTAGGATAAGAATATCTCAGAAGAAAACAAAGAGATAATATATATACCGTTTTTAAAACTATTATGACGGAAATGAAGTATGGCGAATCAAAGATCGATCGGAAAAAATATTAAATACGACGGGGATAAGTTTTGGAGCAGTACTGTAAGAAAGGCAAGGTTTGAAGGAGTACCAAACGAGAGAATAAGAGAATTTATGGATTCCCCACACACAACAAAGGGGGAGATAAAAACTAAACAGTTTATATGGTACGCAGCGGGTGAGTGGAAAACGCCGGCCAGATATCCCAGATATTGAGATGGAAAGCACAGGGAAAACGAAAACGATGTCGACCAAGAAGGAATTGGATAGAAGGAAAACAACGAGATGGAAGAGAGAGGCCTGGAAATGGATGACTGGATGGACGAGGAAAATTGGAGAATGGCTCTCGGAAGACGTTGAAGAACGTTATATATATATATATATATATATATATATATATATATATATATATATATATATATATATATATATATATATATTAGTTATGATTATTATTATTTATAATAACTAACTAATAATATAGTAATTATAATACAATGTAATAATAATAATATTATTATATTTAATTATATATATTATTATAATATAATATTATTTTATATAGATAAGTGAAGGGTATAAAGAACACTTATAATATAAGGAAGGGACATATTAATCCCCTGATAATGGTTGTAGGAGAAAACTGTTATTCTTGTGGTCCGGTCCCTTATCTAGAATAGACTATAAAGGTCTATTGGAGTCATTTCTATCGGGGTTTATTATGATAAATAAATAACAATAACCCTTGCTACAAATATTTAAATACCCCTGATGTACATTTCGCCAACACAGTTAGCATCATCAGAAGGTTACAAACATACAAACATCAGTATGTTTGTAATCTTCTGATGATGCTAACTGTGTTGGTGAAATGTACATCAAGGGTGTTTAAATATTTGTAGCAAGGGTTATTGTTATTTATTTATCATAATTACGCTACTGTGCTCTGTATAAAATTTCGGGGTTTATTATCTTTACAGTACCAAGAAATGTAAGTTATATTTTTCAGCCTAGTAATTCTAAAGGAGCGAATTTTAAGTTAGTATTTTTATTATGAATGGGTGTTGCGTGGGCAACTGGAGTACCTGAAGAAACGCCCTCCAAGAACGTTTTTGTCAGGCATTCCAGTGTCATGGGTGTTGCATGGGCCACTGGAGTACCTGAAGAGACGCCCTCCAAGAACGCTTTCGTCAGACATTCCAGTGTCATGGGTGTTGCATGGGCCACTGGAGTACCTGAAGAGACGCCCTCCAAGAACGTTTTCGTCAAGCATTCCAGTGTCATGGGTGTTGCATGGGCCACTGGAGTACCTGAAGAGACGCCCTCCAAGAATGTTTTCGTCAGACATTCCAGTGTCATGGGTGTTGCATGGGCCACTGGAGTACCTGAAGAAACGCCCTCCAAGAACGTTTTCGTCAGGCATTCCAGTGGCATGGGTGTTGCATGGGCCACTGGAGTACCTGAAGAGACGCCCTCCAAGAACGTTTTCGTCAGGCATTCCAGTGTCATGGGTGTTGCATGGGCCACTGGAGTACCTGAAGAGACGCCCTCCAAGAACGTTTTCGTCAGGCATTCCAGTGTCATGGGTGTTGCATGGGCCACTGGAGTACCTGAAGAAACGCCCTCCAAGAACGTTTTCGTCAGGCATTCCAGTGGCATGGGTGTTGCATGGGCCACTGGAGTACCTGAAGAGACGCCCTCCAAGAACGTTTTCGTCAGACATTCCAGTGTCATGGGTGTTGCATGGGCCACTGGAGTACCTGAAGAGACGCCCTCCAAGAACGTTTTCGTCAGACATTCCAGTGTCATGGGTGTTGCATGGACCACTGGAGTACCTGAAGAGACGCCCTCCAAGAACGTTTTCGTCAGACATTCCAGTGTCCTCTTAGGCCTTACAGTCCATCTGTCACGGACATAAGTAACTTAGTCGTTAGCAACTAAATCCTATCGTTATATTTCAAAACGTTTAAAGCTTAAAGATTTGATCACTATTAGTATAAGTTTATTTTTAGCCTTTACAGCAGAACTAATAAACGAAAACTACCTGAAGCAGTTACGTCCAGCACCAATCTGCGACTTACCTGCAAAACAAATATTATGCATTAGTTGTGACAGATAGTGAAGCAAACAATGCTATTAAACTTTGGAAATGTTACACAGATTAAAGAAAAAGTTTTATATATCGTTAATAATAACAGATCATAAAATAACCTCACTCTTAGACACTATTTCAAAAATTAAAACGGGAATGTGTAATTTTCTGTATTATTTACGTCACACAATTAAACAAACGAACGTTGGATACAGGTAGCAAACACCTTTCGTCATCACACAGAAAGTGAAAGTTATTTGTGAACTGATAATACTGACTACATTCTAAATCACCTAGGTTGAAGCCAAACCCCCAAAACTGCACCTGGACAGTTACAACAAACACGTAAATTTAAAAGAGTAAAAGTCTGACTCTAACGAATTGTAAACTCATTTCAAAAAAACTTTTGTATAAGCTTCATGTGTTTTCTATAGGGAATTAAATTATACAATATATATCTACGAAAAAATTGAACTATGAAAAACTCTATAAGGTTATTTTATAATCTTAAGGACTTTTACTATCGTTTCGATTAGAAAATGATTTTATCATAAAAATATGTTTATATTAATATTAGGTCACTTATAACGATAAATTATTATCCCACAACCACAAATTATTTGAAATGACTATTATGTCACCAGTACGAGAGATGGTTGTTCCAATTAGCCTAAATATGAGAAGAGCTGTTACCCACAAAGTGTTTCAATGTTGTAGCCGTTTTTGAGACTTTTCAAAATAGCTTAAAAATCTGTTTAAAACTGTACTTTTTAAGTAAAATATAACGTAAAATATCTTTTTTTCAATTTCATTATAAAATAATTACAACAAACATTAAAGAAGCAGCTTAAAATGAATGAAGTTTAAAGCAGTAGAAAAGTGCACCCAACTTGTAGTGCTTGGCTAGATGGCCACTAAGAGAAAAATAATAACTATATTAATAGACAAAATTATTAATCTAATTCTAAAACATTTTAAATTAATACAGTAAAAAGCTACTATTGTAAAGAATCGTGGCAATTTAATTTACAAGTTACAGATCGTAATACTGAAAGACCTTTTTTCTTATCTCGCTTTCAGGTCTTTGAAAATAAACCTTTTCCTGAACCGTCCTAAATTGTTACTTGAAGCCTCTTTAAATTATGAAAAATATGTACGATATACAAAACTGTAACGAAATATTCGTGACGTATTCACGGATCTTTGTTATTTTATCCACAAAGAAACATGTCGCAACAACTGAGAAACGGTGACACATATTACAGCTGCTTTTGTAAAAGGCGTCGGTGCTGATGAGACTGAAACCAACGGCCAGGATGTTCTGATATGGGGAGAAACTGAGGCAAGACGTAAGAGAAACCTAATACTGAGAATGGCAACTAAACGCACCAGGAACTGGAATCTTCTCACAGCGTCACAACCAAACCTTCATGAACCAGGAAAGGGCACGCAGCGAGCCTAGGTTAGTGAGTCACGTACGGAGTCTAATGAGGCTGAGAATTTTTTTCTTCATTTTATAACGATCAGTAGTATTGTTATTTTATCGTATTACTAGAAGGATAGGACGGGATATATTGTGAATACAGGATAAAAAAGCACGTAAAACGCCTGATTTGGGTTATAGGGGATTATGGTTTTACGTGAGCATGGTCATATTCAGAAAATACCATCTGGAAGAAAATATTCATTCCATCTGGGTTTTAAAGAGGTATCCAAACCCTTTGTAAGAAAATCAATAGGGAAAGATATATAGAATTAAGAAGGATAAAATAAAGGACATTTTTATTATTTCCTGGTACTGGGGAAAGGAAGGAGATTATAGCATTGAAGTAGACCTGAGGGTGAAAATATTCAAGTATAAAACAAAACTATGTAGCACGGCTACTTTGTACCAACTTTTATATATGAAATAGAAAATACTGTATCTTTGTATTTTTTCTTAGCTCCATAGTTTTACTAACAGAACTTAGTAATAGGCTACGTTCTTCCTTCAATGTGTCACAGATCCAGTTACGTAAACTATACTTTCTTCTTGGCTATTTGTTGAGGATTCTGTTTTGTAGCAATTTTTTTCACTCTATGGCACTAACAAAAATATAACATTTTATTTTTAAAACCACTATTTTTTCATAAGCTCTTCTAGCTCATGGTTGTATAGTTTTTGTGGGAATTTTGGTTCGCAATCTACTCACAGATTGTACACAAGGGGAATTTGTGTGACAGTTAATGAACGGCCATTGTTTTTCCTTACTGAACTCATTTATTTATGTTTAAAAAAGACTTTTTCGAGTTTAATACAGATGCCTCCTACTGCGCTGTTGTTGAAGGTTTTGTAATGTTATATAGATCATTCAGTTTGACCATTATCATCTACAAAGGCCGAGATTGTACTAGAACTAAGATAAGGGTAGTCATAAAAATCCCTCTTTGTGGGAAATAAGGAGGGATCATAGCATAACCTATACAATGTCGCTTAACTGAACTATAGCTATTCTCTATAGTGGTTGTACACGCCTATTATAACCCTCTGTAAGTAACGTATCAGGAAGGGTAGGCCTAAGAAAGAGGCATAATGCTGCCTTGATCATAGGATAGTTGCAATAACGATAGAATGGACAGAATTACCCCAAATATAAAGGATAGCGTAAAGTATAGAACAATATGAGCAAAGTCGCTAAGCTGAAGTAGTCCAACCTTCATGTTTATTGGTGAAAAATAATCAAGCGAATGCAGAAACGCAAAGGAAGGTTCTTATGTTTGTAGGTCTAAGGGGAACATACAATGTCAACTGTCACAAAAGAAGGATTGTCAATACTGATAGGATTTAGGTAAGGACGTAGCCAGGACGGGAGGGAGACACCCCGGAGGGTTAGGGGGTGAGATCAAAAAAATTTTGAACAATTTTGTCTCTAGAAATCATCCTTTATGCTATTTTGGCACTTAAAATTACACAATTGTTGCCTCGTAGGAAGGTTTGATAAAAACCTAGAGCTGTTTTATAGGATAAATATTTGTCTGCTAAAATTAATTGGTTTAGGAGCACGTGACCTATGTGCTCCCCTGGCTACGCCTCTGGATTTAGGTAGGAAAAAACTCCTGGTCTTGAAACCTGGAAGAGTCGCATAACTGAAGTAGAGCTGTTCTCTGTCAGGGGGGGGGGGGGGGGTAGAGAGCTAAAACCAGATACACTAAGATTTAGGAATAATGGAAAAGTAGAATGAAGCCAGATCTAACCAATACTTAGTGTGTAAGAGATGAGAATATCAGGTGTTGTATGACTGGTATACTAAGAGACGCTAAACCTCAAGTAAGCGCCCACGTTGCCGGAATACAAGAGAACTTAGAAGTATGGCGAATAGACGTTGAAATTGAAGTTGTGAAAACATGTTCCAAAATATCAAGCCATATCCAGCGAACGAATGTGTTTTATGACATATTTCATTGAACGAATTAACGACACAGTTGATCGTTAAACAAGACACGACGCGCAAAACATTAAACCAACAGGTAGCGTATGCAATACGTTACTGAATGTACCACAACAATCTTGACGCGTTTAGTGATTGGGCAATGGTAAAACCTATCCACGCCTGGAGAATTGTCCTGCATCGACTCCCGCTGGGACAGTAATTTGTACAAGCTTTAACCTCAACATTCCTCGGTGAACAAATACTTGTTACTGAATACGAGAGCAGAGGTGGCCGCCCCATTTAGAACATCTGTTCAACAATTGATGTTGTAACACGTTAAAATGGAAACAAAATTTAACCGAGCCTGTAGGATTGGAACGGACTTAATGGGTCCGAGCCGGACAGCAAGGCATTTCAAAATAAAATTAATCTTCATGTGAAGTGAACACTACAATAATTAATTCTCTAATCCTATGGTAGGGTTATTAAATTAATTGAATTTTAAAAATTGTACGGTATTTTTGAATTGATAAAAGCAGTAAAATTCTAAAACCTCATAAAGACAACAAAAACATCTACAGTATACAATTTATTATTAATTTAAATCACAATCAAAATTTCAAAAATAAGAGGTGAATTTAAGAAAGTAGTTCAATTTTCTTATGACAATTAAAAATGGACGTGGATTTTTGTTGAACATAAGTTATAATTAGTTGAGTAGAATGGATTTAATATTTTATAGCTTTCTTATTTATTACATTTTTTCTTGTTATTTGTTGCTTTTTATTCGCTTTGTATTAAGAGGAAACACATTGTTGTGGTTTTGTTGCTGATGTTAGGCTTTTATTTCTTAAAACCTACTCGAAAATGTGTTTATATACTTTTCTACAAAACACTGCATCGCCAAATACCAAAATGTTTGCTAATCGACGTGAACATTTCTATCGACCATATTATTATATAATAACATTCAATTAAATTACGCTATTGAATGCAACTTTATATTTTACTCTAATAACCGATAATTAAAATAATTTTTTTAACCATTGAATTGACTAAAATATACAAAATCTGTCAGAAAAATATGTATATAAACATAAAACAATCTATATTGCAAGCGTTTCTCCCTTGCTTGGAATAGGGAGCACACTATCATCGATTGATGCAGAACTTGTAAATGTAATCTGTATGAGAAGGTGGTAAATCATGGCGTGGTAAAACATTACTAAGACTCTGAGGATGGTTGCTTGGTAACGGAAATGTACAAGAGGTTAATACAAAATTATTCTGGCTAGAAGGTGTTTTTGTATTATTTACTACAAATTTACCATAGTTTGAAGTTGCTTGATGTAACCATCTTCAACTCAATGATTAAACTAATTTAAAAAATACTTAAATAAGTGAATACGTAACTGCTTACTTGCTGACGCGTTTCAAAACATTCGTTCCTTTTACGAAGCGTAAAAGGAACGAATGTTTTGAAACGCGTCAACAAGTAAGCAGTTACGTATTCACTTAGTTAAGTATTTTTAAAATTAGTTACCATAGTTTGTTTCAAAATAGAGACCTATTTTCTTGACTGGCATCCTTGGAAAAATATCCTTTAAAATGACTTGGGCTTAGATTGATAAAACAGTTTAATAATTGGACTACTGTATTCTCATAGATATTTATTACGTAAAGGAACAGGCCTGAATCCCTTCCCAAGAACTAGTTTTCATTTCTTGTGCTATCCCTCCTATAGAGCCTAACCTAACCTCTTCAGACAGGCCTCGGATATTTTTACAATACTTGAGGTGGCCAGGGCTTTGGCCGAACGCATTTATTACCTCCTGGATCTGATTGTTATACCTGTCGAGAGGTCCAATAACCTTGCTAAGCTGAACTACATCACCTGTTTTGTGGATGAAGGTTTGAGAAGCGGAATAACGTGTCTACTTTCACAAGCTAAGCGATTTTGTCATCTTGCTTTTCCCTTTGGGAACTTAAGTTAGTTATTTCGTACTGTTAAAACACTATTTTTCATTATTGAATTAACTTTACTTATATCAGAAAAATAGGAGGGCTAGGCACGTTCACTCAGAAACTTTTACTTTTATATGAGGGTATAGGTTCGCCTCGTAACTTCTAAACCTTACTACGAAAATTTCTGGTAAATCCCAGCACACATGTTTGCCCCCCCCCTCCTATTAGGGCCTAGGAAAACTGTTTTGTATCTGTCACGTGCGTAGTCCTTTTTCCAACACACCTTCAAAACTTAACTATCTGTTTACATCCGTCCTTTCTAATTTTAGTGTGGTCGCCACAGTACTCCCTCACTAGTGACGTAGTCACGATAACTGGCGCACTTGAAAAACGTTTTCACATTGGTACAATGACTAAATTAAAAACAAAATGAATATAAAGTTAACTTTTAGTGGGACCACACCTTTTGATGTATTACTTATTAAATATGTTTACAACTTAGCAATGTATTTTTACAAATTATATAATAAATCTCAATGCGTAAAAAACGATTATATATATATATATATATATATATATATATATATATATATATATATATATATATATATATATATATATATTATAGAGAGAGAGAGAGAGAAAAATATTTCAAGAAAGCGTATCAGCATATTTTATATATATATATATTGTATTGAACCAAATCTTGTATCAGAATATCGCCAGTCTTCTTATTTTTTTGTACCGCATTCCTAATGGCATCATTATTTTTAATGTATACACTCTCAGCAATATAAAATGAATGAAAAAAGCGGGTAACTTGCGAGTCAAAAATATATGTTTTATAATAGTTAGTCTAAAAACTATTTCGGGGTTGAGTTGGTCCTCGTGGGAGGGCAAGTCAAAAATAACTGACTAAGACTACCATAAGAGTTACTAAATTTATAAGTATTTTTGAATCAATGAATCAACGTCTTCTCCGATAAACATTGCACTAAGACTTATTATAAAAACTGTTTAAAATTAAAACCTTGAACAACGCGGTACCATATGCACAACTACCGGATAAAACTGAAATTCATATAAATAACTCCGTTGTAATACATAGAGAGAAATGTGTCGTTACTAGTAAAGGTGGTAAAATAGAGAAGAGAAAGACGTCTAAAGTGATTCGACGCTAATCAAAAGCCGGCAACAGGTGATTTACTTAACCAAGAATTACGGGTTTTAGATTTTAATAGCCGAGCGCATGCGCGGAGAAAGTTTCGCGTACGCGCAGCTGCGCTGCCTCTAAGAAGAGGGAAACCATGTCAATTAGATCGTGGTGACTTTCACATGGATCCCACCGAACTAACCACTGGTGAAATTGATTTGCCGGAGGGCATAGGCTTTCTCCAGACGGTTGCAGATGTATCCCCTCTAGATGACAAATGCAGTTCCGACGGAACCTCCGGCAAAGACGGAAACACTAATTGCTTCACTTTGAAAAGCAGGAAAATTTCAAACTACGTTGCAACTGATCAGGAAGCAAATTAATGTGAATAGCACTCAGGGGCGGCAAACTCATTGTGATTCTATTACTGGAGGTGTTATAACGTTCCCAGAGGCTAGGGATAGGCACAGATAAGAGGATTTGACACTGACTTATGACATTGACAGTAAAAAGAGCCCATTTTTATCAATTTATGAAATAAATTATGAAAAGCTATTATATACAGGGTGCGGCAGCATAACTTCCTTTTTTGTATTGGTTTGTAATAATATAAACAATTTAAGAAAATGTTTTTGCGGCGAATATAGGAGTGTGTGTCGATGAAGTTTTGTATTATTTTTTTTTTTTTTGTGAAGTTTTTCTACTAAGCCTGGTTACACAACGAAAATGCAAAATTATGTAAATATTAAGGAAATTCTATGACGAAATTGACCATAACTCAATAAAATATTTGCGGAGCAAAATGACAAAATTCAACTTGAAAACATAAATATAACAAACGAACCATCAATGATATACTTCATTAATTTGTTTATGTACATTTTCATAAAACAGCTATCACCCCAACATTTTAACTCTAGTAGCAAATAACTTATAATGTCCTTTTAGAACTGATTTTATTCCAATAATAGAAGCCATAGATATCTTACGATATAACGATATGAAGACCCTCTTTACTAAAGGTCAAGCCATAACTTACGAGTTCACAAGAACTCCCTACCATTTCGTATTATATCTCTTATTATCATCTAACCGAGTAGATTAGATTTACGTCCTTTACTTTTTCAATTCTTTCTATTAGTTCCCACTCTAATTATAGGGCCTATAAACAAAATAAGTTGATAATACGTTTTTTTCAAATATTAATTTCATGTGTAAATTTAATAATGAATTAATTTTAGTATTATATGGACGAAAAACTTGTCACAAGAAAAGCAAGGTACTTAAATGCCCATTGGCCTCCAAATAACGGATAACATATGATTTCATAAAACAGCTGATTTTATGTTATAGATTATGTGGTAAAACAGCTGTTTAATTATCACAGTTTATGTTACTTTATTTATATTAACTGTAATTATTTAATAAAAAGTAACTAAAATAAAGAAATACTTTGTTCACCTAAGTAGGAATTGACTTTTTAAAATATTTATGTTTATATTACCTGTTTTATATTAAGTAGTGAGTCTGGTTTAAGAAATACTTAAAAAACTAATTACTCACTTCTCACAAATTACCATCTAATTCAACTGACTAGTTTTGGAGAGATGTTGCCATCATCAGAGACGGCTTTGACTTTAATTTTTTACTTTTAAAAATACTTCGCTTTATGTCAGTTAAGAGCAATATAATTTTTTGTAAAGAAATTGTCAATATTCTAGTGTTTAACATAGTCTGCAGGGAACCATCTCTTAAGGGAGAATTAAAGAAAGAGAACCAAACTAGACACCTTTAGTAAATTGGTGTAAATAACTGGGTAATGTGCTTGTGTAAAAACAGCTATGCCTACCTAAACTGTGAACGAGGAAACCTCGGTCTTGTGCAAAGCTAGAACACATGTCTTCTTCGGTCATTTCCCAGTGACTTCCTCGACCAACGTCGCCTTTGGTACTGATCACATTCGTCTTTACAACCGGTTTTCCCGTCCAAGAGGATCCGGTTGTACCTCCGGTTCATAGATAACTATGAAGCCATCCAAGAAGTTCCTATCTTCTACTTGTTCATCAAGCTTCCGTAAAAGTTCTTCGCAACATACTAGCCACCAAGATACCTCTTTCGCTATGGGACTGATAGCCTAGGTCTCCGCAGCCTAAGTAATATTACGGCGTCTCAATTACGGAGAGCTTAGCGTCAAGATCCAGAGTCGTGACAGTTAGATCAATAGAACCAGAGGATAACTATGAAGAAAGTTTATAAAATGATACTCTTTATCAGACCTAATAGCCTACATTATTCCTGTTTTATCCATTGCGTTATGAATTTCACCAAATGTGCTTGAAATGAATTCACGCCAGATGACGTCACTTGATCGCCAGTTTATAAAACAAATAATGAATTAGGCGATATTAACGAATCGAACATCGATGGTGTTTCCCAGCAGACGGGTCGTGTTGAGTTACTGAGCATACGAAGGCGTCACGATCCTGCGCCGATCTTTCGTCATCCTCAGATTTATAAATATCCGATCCTTGAACACGTTACATCATCCTGCAGAGAACACCCATCACGATGGAATACTGAAGAGGTGTGACGACGTGTGTTTGTTTACTTCTACACGCCTGGCGTTGGACAGATCTGCAGCGTCTCGTGGAGTGGATGGAATAATACGTTTCGATTATTTTCGTTCAGGGTAATTCGAAGACAGAGTTTTGTAAACTATTCTCGTTTCCGTTGTAGCAAATCCAATGATGTACAACAAAATGATTTCTGCGAACTCTGGCCATCACATCCAGCTCAGTTCTATTTTATTTGAAAACCAGTTTTAAAACGCTATTTACAAAACAAAGATTTGTTCTTCTACTTGCAAAGCCTCCGGTGAAGGTATGTTTTTACGTAGTCTACTAATTAGATTCATTCTTACAATTACATATTTAAACAATCGATAGACAAATCGATACTATAACGGTTACTAATGTCTAAAATCGATGTTGTGTATGAGTGTTGATATCAGCCAGTATGAATATTATCGCATGACATGAATAAAAAGAGGTTTTAAAAATATAAATAGTATAAAGATAGGAACAAAATACCCGGTAAACGTATTGCGTATCAGAGACACGTAGCTACAGTGGTAGGCTATCACAATGTCTACTATGTACACTGTAGGAAGAAGGTAAGGTAGGACATGAAAGAGTAGCTGTCATTAGAAAGGACTCTAAGGAAAGTCAAGAAGAGAGGTGGCCTCACATAATTACATATTTTGGTTCGTTAGACCACTAGGATCTATAGATATGTAAACTATCTTATTTTCACACACACGTCTATGGTAAGTTATAGACATATTCATATCAATTCACACGCGCGCGCGCGCGCGCGCGCACACACACACACACACACACACACACACACACAAATATTTTATTACCATAGACATATCGTTCTCGCAACAGACTAAGTCTTTGGACGAATTCCAGTAAGCTGGATGTCAAAAAATTCTAAACTTACGGAATTTTCAGTACCTTACATCCGTCCCTGTCCCATGCTAATTGATCTCTAACAGATAGGTACTAGATTTTCACCCTGTAACTCGACATCAGTTTTATTTATTGTAATTATTTATTCTTTTCTAATTTTAAACGATGACAGAGCGGAAACTACGGACAACCGTGCTTCACGTATTTTGTTGTATTTATTTCCATATATAATAATACCGCTTGTTTTTATTGCAATAACAATATTAATAACAGCTCTACATTGCACCAAAGATATAGTTAACGTGAGAGAAGAACTGCCTTAACGAGTTCACGAAAGGTAGTGTGGCCAGCGACACGCATCAACCATTCATTACTTCCTAGCACTAGACTGAAATGCCATCCTGAAATGCTTCAGCACTACCAAGAATCGAAATGTTGACTTTTACGTTAGTAGTTGTGATCTAACTCCTAGACCACACAACAGTAAAAACTACAGCATGTTAAATAACCCAATTACATTACGTGCAACAACCCTTAGAAGCATATTTAACAACGTGTGTTAAACCACCCCTATCTAGAGCCGAATATTACTACAAAAACTTGTCAAACCAATATAGTATCCATCCGACTTCCTCCGACATCGAGTATATGATGCGTAAATACCTTACACACATGCATTTTCTCCTAATCCGGAAATGGGTAGTTACGGTTGATTTCATTTCATAAGAAATCAAAAGAACCTTTCCCAAATTGCAGTGCAGAACCGTCAATGGGCCGGCGCTACTTTCTCCCGCCTCCTTCCCGGTACTTCCCCTTCCGTTGCTTTGTGGTTAATTACAGGTATAATTGCTGGAGCTATGTCTCCGTAAACATGGTCAAGGTCTTTGAGCAACAACAATCATGCAATCGTGCGACACTCCAAACGGCGCGGGGTGAACGCTCGCGTGCATTTCAGGTTACGTTCAACGATACAGAGCATAAAAGCATACTGTACGTCGAACCCTTCAAGGGTCGCAATGAACATTTAATATAATTCAATTCACCCCGTAAAGTAACCATTTACCGTGCAAAGAAGTACATTTTAGAATAATTTGGACTACAAATGTAAAAGAAAAACTAGCTTCGTCAACGAAACACTGTTTGCATAACATTTACAAACATAAACACATTTAACACATAAAATAAAATATAAATATGAATAGTACTTGCCTATACTAGCATTAGCATTCAATATTAAATGAAGACCGTGGTTTCAGATAAATCTCAGATAGTTGCAATGAGATAAAGCAATACATTTCCTTAAATAAAATTGCAAAATAGCCCATATCAATGGAACCAATAAGTAATTAGGAATGCTAATTTAATAGTTAGCCTAAGTACGAATAATTTCTTTAAAACGTTCATATTTTCCATTAATTTTAATCAATATGACCTACAAATAAATATACAATATAAAAATATTTAAAGTCAATTCCTACTCAAGTCAACAAAGAAACATTTTATATTAGTTACTTTTTATTAAATAAAAATAATTACGATTAATATAAATATAGTAACATAACCTAAGCAATAAAACAGCTGTTCTACCACATAACCTATAACATAAAGTCAGATGTTTTGTGAAATCATATGCTATTACCTATTTTGTGACAAATGGGACGAAATAACTATATTGCATACCTTACTCCTTTTGTGAAAAGTTTTTCTTCCACGTAAAACTAAAATTATTCATTAAATTTAACTAATGAATATATGAAAAATGAAAAATTGAACAAGATATATAAAAGGAGAGTGTGAACTAATAGTAGGAATTGAAGAATGAAAAAAATAAATAAACAAAGCGTGACTAATATCCCGACTGTTATGCTCTGAAATCTGATAACGTAAAAAATGAACCGAAATACCTCTGATCTTGACAGCAACAATGGAATCAATAGCATAGTTTGCAAGTTGTAAGGCAACAGAGGTGTTAGAATCCGTTCCATGTCTAGCCTGTATAGCGGCTAAACACGCGAAGTCGGGAGCACATGGTCGCGTGCTTTATAATCTGTACAGTCTTGTTCCTTGCATTTAGGCAAACACACCCAGGCATAACTCAAATAGCTGAGTGAAGACAGGTTTAGCGTGTCACGTGAGGCGCCGTGCACCAAAGTGCAACTTTAACAGCGAACGTGTTTATATGGCACATATGTTTCAATCAGTTATGTGCGATGGGCATTAAATATATTGAGGACATGAATAAAACAGTTATTTACCGTTATTTCCACGGGATTTAGAAATGCATTGCCTGATAATAACTAGGACTGTAAGACATATTGGAACAACTACCATTTTCAACTACATGTATCAGTGCATTTAACAAGGTGAATTCGTTCATGAATTTCCTCGAATCACTCTGAATCCTGCAACGAGTATTGGGAAATGAAAAATCCCTAGAAATTACCAAGGGAAATTGACATAAAACTAGAAGCAAAAAGGAACAAAACGTATGGCTCCTAAGTGGTCTTTAGGGCAGTATTCCAAATCCTATTTTTGACTTGAAAAACGTGTTTGAATATGGTTTATCTCAAAAAGTAACCCCTCCTTCAATTATTGGCTGTACAACTAACTGCAAACTCCCACGAAAAATATTTCTTGATAAGGTTCTGCTCGAATATCTAATCCTCTTAAAACAAAATTTTGTTGTACATTACACTTAATATTAGTTTTGTATGTGACAATATTTTCCGCCTCAAAGTACACAAGGTAAGATTATCTATTTAAATATAATAATTTTTTATCACATACATATTAACAGGTTCACATACAACAGGTTTATTAACACAGATTTTATCAACTCTCTACTCATCCCCGTCTTCTATTTATATACGTATTTGATTATAAGTATTTTTAACACATTTACACAATGGCAAATCTAGTATAAATTTTTCTTTTAAGGAATAAATTTCTCATTATCACGCAGTACAACTATTCTAATTTATCTGTCTTAAATATTATAAAATGAAACAATTAAAAAAAAATACGAACGAATAAAACATTTTAAACTAAACCACCAGGGTTTTTCAATTAATATTCCAAGATTGTTTATTTGTAATTTAGCGATGAAGTTTTACAAATTTCTAGTAAAGTTTGTGTTATTACCCATTCTTACAATCTTTACTAGTTGTTAAGAGTACAGTACTTATATATTTTTAATACAGCATTTATTTATTATAATAGACTACATCTAACAGTATGGTACTTAATAAAAAGTTAATTCAATAGTTGTAATGACGGGTAAGGCTTGGCGCACACTGGATCCGTTCAGTTCAGTCCGCTCAGCGCAGTCGCTTCAGTAAAAATTCGGAAACAATGTAATCAAATATAGAACACAACACAGTATCCGTTCAATCAGTTCAGTTCATTCCGCTCCGTTCGTCTCAGCCACTTTTCGGTTAGCCAGCGATTTTTGCGGAAGCAACGGAAGGACCGAGACGCCGCGCATGCGCAGAGTACAGATAGTCAGTAGTGTTATCCGACTGAACTCGGGAGGTCTGACTCATGTTCGCAGTGCTGTGATTATTAGATTGTTGATTTATCTATTTTTAAGATGAGTTTTGATGAACGACTTATTTCAGCAGTACAGGCATATCCAATGTTGTACGACCTGTCACACAAGGATTACTATAATATTACAATGAAGGAGGATACTCTCCCTCAGTAACCAGTGCGACATTAATACTGTGCACCCAAATCTTTCTTTTTTTCTTTGATTCTTGATCATCCTCTTCTGCAGCTAGTGTCAATGCTATTACAACAGTTTCTTCGTCACTACTGCTGGAACTCATAATCGCACAAACGGAAAGCTGATACAAAGAATTTTCATGCGAACATTGACAGTGTCTGTTGTCCACTGGAGGTTGGCGCTTAAACTTAACGATTGAGCTGAGCGGACCGAACGGACGCAATGTGTGGGAAAACTGCCGGAGCGGAACTGACTGAACTGAACGGATCCAGTGTGCGACAAGCCTAATAGGGTAGGTAAACTATATACGTAAACATTATGTGACCTTGAAACAGCTTTGTATAGGATGGTAGAGGGGTTTTAAAATTTTAGTTGAATTGGTTTCAACAAAAGGATTTTGTTTCAAATTAGTTTAACAGAAGCCCATTTAAACTATAAAACTAAACTGTTTAATGCTTATACCAATAAAAATTAAGTTTGCAGAAACACAACGTGTATTGTTTGTTTTTAAAACCGCACGTTAACAATCCAAACGTGAACGAGTTATCATAAATGAACATAAGAAAACTTTGCAACAGTAGCGCGAACTTTTAGGTTTCATTGTGAGGACGAGAATTCGGAAATACTTCATCACATCGGACAGAAATGTAACTGAAGTTCAAGATGAAAGCAAACTGTATAACAATGTACAGTGTTACACACTCAGAACAACACAGTACAGGAAAACACATATCACCACACTATCTCGCTATTCCTAGGATAATGGAGGGGAGTAGACATAGACGGAGTGCAGTTATGCAACCCTCATCATGTTAGCCATCATTTACCCTGCTTCCCGTACTATAGCATTATTATGTCCCTCCTTTAACCCCATCTCTCTAGCCTGCCATTCTTCATTGACCTCTATTTATCGTCCTTTATCCTTCTTTCTACTCCGACATGTAACCTCTGTCCCATAAATAGCGTACATATACATAAGCATGCACCTAATCTTTTCCTATATCCTTGACCAGGGAGTTTTCTGTCCTTACATAAAACCAATCAATATCCATGTGTTTCATATGCCACAATAAACAACTGTAAACAGCCGTAAAATACATTATATAGAACAATATATAAAATTAAATTAACACAATTTTTAAAGGAGGTAAGTGCTAAACTAAAATTATGTTTTACAAAATTACTTTAACGTTTGTATAACCAACATAGGTTTATAGCTCAAAATAGTATTCTTTTTCAGAAGCCTTTAGTTTTCATTATCTTGAACGTACTAAGGCACTTAGTTTTATTTCAGTAACGTGTTCCAAAATCCATTTATGTATTTATCCATACATTTTTAAAAAACCTTTGCTACTGCAAATTATAATATTTGTAGTATATAATATATACTTTTAAAATATACAAATACGTATAAAACATAATTTTAAATAAGCAGACCATAAACATGTGTATGTGTGAGTGTGCGTGCGTGTGTGTGTGTGTGTGTGTGTGTGTGTGTGTGTATGTATGGTTGTATGTGTGTGTGTGTGTGAATGTGTGTGTGTGTGTATGTGTGTGTCTTTGTTTGTGTGTGTGTGTGTGTATCTTCGTTTGTGTGTGTGTGTGTGTGTGTGTGTGTGTGTGTGTGTGTGTGTGTGTGTGTGTGTGTGTGTGTGCTTTTCATCTATGTTCAAGGGAATATAAAATTTTAATTTAAATTGTAATTATCTTGAAATTTTTCCAAAAAACTAATATAGATGATCACATATCAGAGTTAGCCTAAGGACAGTAATTTAAAAAGACTATCTTTTACAGCCGAATAGAATGTTTAATATTTGTTCATTAAAAAAACGTTTTACTAAACAAAACGTTAAAAGGTCTAGTGAATAGAGCACTTCAATACTTTAAGTTCAGTTTCGATCCCCGGAGGCACAAAATAATTACTAAGTGCTTCTTTTAGCTCTCTGATTGTATCAGTGTGAAAATGTGTATCTAGGGTAATAAACAGCTGTTAAAGAGCGGAACGGACCATATGACCTTCCTAATGTAATGGGCCCAAGTAATGCAGTCCTACCCTGCCTCTCCTAAACTATTCAAGCTTTTCAGGCTCTATGTAGTGTTACTGCCCGAGTGACTCTCTTTTCCCATCAGCTTTGGATACGAGAACGTAATTAAATATAACGGCAGCACGGGACAGCTGGACTTACCTCGCCTAAAGACTGACAGCACCGTGTATATCTGCGCTTACAGTACGACTCGCTTATTAGTTTAATGCAAGTAGGTAGATAGCGTGACAATGCTACAGGGTGGTATTGGGTGTAAAACCGGTCTCCCACCGTTATCCCGTTCTTTGTGCGATCAAGTGCTTAGATATTTCAATCATTTTATGTGATCTTTGGAATTTAAACTGTCGTAAGTACCGTGTATTTGGGTCAGTAAGTAGGCGGCAGCCGGAGGTATTCGTTTGGTCGCACACTGCACCAAACGGATAGTGATTTTATGGCAGTTACGTTGTGCGCAATGATACGCATTTCCTACAAATTAAATTTATCTACATATTTAATAACCTTATATTGCATACCGTTTAAGGCAAACCTGACTTTGACTCCAACTTTAGTAGACTTTGCTTGAATAGTAGGCCTATTCACAACAAATGTAATCTGCTTATTATACATCTAAAGATTGAAATAATAATAATAATAATCACTCTTTTTACAAACAATGTTTGCAGCTTTACGTTAATTTTGTTCTCAAGATAGTCTATCGACAATAAAGTGTTTATTTGAGGGAGGCTTGAATAGTGAATCAATAGTCTATATATGACGTCACTAGCCAATCAGTAATTTGTTCTTGTCGAAGTAATTATCATCACTATTACAACGATACATTATTTACAGCTTCATGATAACTTTGCTTGCCAAGATAGTCTGACGACAATAAAACGTTTCCTGCGGGAGGCTTTAATAACCAATCACTAGCCGATATATGATCACTACCTGATATATGTATTCTCGCCACAGTAATGATCATCACTATTACAAGACAGATTATTTACAGCTTTATATTCATTTAGCGTCTCAGACTACAGTTTATTGATAGTAAAACTTTATCTGCGGTAGGCTTGAATAACCAATCACTAGGCGATATATGATAACTACCTGATATATGTGTTCTTGCTACAGTAATGATCATCACTATTACAAGACAGATTATTTACAGCTTTATATTCATTTAGCGTCTCAGACCATAGTTTATTGATAGTAAAACGTTTATCTGAGGTAGGCTTGATTAACCAATCACTCGTCGATATAAGCCTATGACGTCACAAGCCAATTAGTAAGTAGTTCTTGTCACAGTAATACTGACTACAATTACAACGATACAACGATATTACGTTTATTTTGCTTGCCAAGATAGAGTTTGTCGGCAGTAAAATGTTCATCTGCGGGAGGGTTGATTAGCCAATCACTAGTCGATATATGACGTCAGTAGCCAATCAGTAAGTAGTTCTTGTCACAGTAATACTGACTACAATTACAACGATACAACGATATTACGTTTATTTTGCTTGCCAAGATAGAGTTTGTCGGCAGTAAAATGTTCATCTGCGGGAGGGTTGATTAGCCAATCACTAGTCGATATATGACGTCAGTAGCCAATCAGTAAGTAGTTCTTGTCACAGTAATACTGACTACAATTACAACGATACAACGATATTACGTTTATTTTGCTTGCCAAGATAGAGTTTGTCGGCAGTAAAATGTTCATCTGCGGGAGGGTTGATTAGCCAATCACTAGTCGATATATGACGTCAGTAGCCAATCAGTAATTAGTTCTTGACACAGTAATGCTTGTCACTATTACGTTATTATAAGACAGGGGCAACTATCACTATCTCAACGAGTCGCTTGCTGGCCGACTATTGACGTCATTGTCTTCAATCGCCTGCTTCCCGTTACACGTCTCAGAGGAAATGTCACCACTAGTAAACTTTTTCATAATGAAACGAATACAAAATAGACCTACATAAACCTTCTATGTACATCTCTTATAATATATCTGTAATCAAAAAAAGCTGGCAAACAATATTAACGAAATAAATAATAAATGTTAGTCACGGAACTAGCCGATAGGAGTGAAAAATTTAACGAAAAATGTAGCTCTCATTTTCACCTTTTTATTTTTATTTAAAAAGTAATAGACGCGCCTGAAGAGGTTTTCGCGTGAAAATTTTAAATAAAAATATCGATTATTATAATTTTATTTATTTATTATATTAAGATTTACGAAATTATAAATTAACATTTTTATTAACTGATAAATACTATTAAATTATAAATATAAACTAAACAGTGTAAAAGACGGAAGTTAACATAACATGCGAGTAATAAATACAACCTGTGTACGAAATCATGAGCTATCACTTATATTAATGAAACATATGATATCTGAATTCAAGAAATATATATGATTTTAAATATAAAAGAAATTGCGATTGAAAAAGATTTAAACATCCCACCCTAATAAACTCTAAGTGAAGACAAACAAATGCTTCTATTAACCGAATTCGGAAATATTCGGGTCAGATAGTTCACCTTAGGATACCTGATGGAAAAAAATTCTAACAATGGAAATTGAACGCATTATTTTTATCTTTAAAAGTGCCTAAATAAGTTTATTAAGAAGCACTACACTGACAAAAACATTCTCTCACAATAGAACATTCAAGCCGTGTGAAGGTTTTTAATTATTAAGAGAAACACAATAAAGGAAGTAAATTAAGAAATTAGTTAAAGTTGTAATGTTTACTCGTGTTAGAAATTTACCTGAAAAATTAAGAAAAATACTTACAAATCCAAATTGTACAATTATTAAATTCACCGCTTTGAACGATTTTGAAATCGATAATTTTCGAAAACTAGCCTATATATATAAACTTACTGACACATTTAGAATGGTAGAGCTTAAAAAACGATAGGTTACCTTCGAAGATGGGAGTACGAAATATAAAACGCTAAGAAGCAGATAATTACATCTAATACAACCAGGATGCGCTGTGGTGACGTACCCGAAATCTGATGAATCCAACTTTCACACGTGCACGAGCAAAGGTAATGTGGTTTTTTTGTGGTTGCAAAAAACATACACACAGAAAATGATAAAATAATTTTTGCCGAAACCAAGCCGCGGCCTACTAACGCTAATATTGATATAAGAACTTTCCATCTAATTAACAAGAGGCACGGTGCACCGGACAAGTGGCTGGCGAATAATTAGGTCCGAACCATGTTAAAGCTTTCAATTTGTCTGTTGATTTATAATGATTAGGTTAATTGAATTTACGGTAGAAAACCTGGGAACTGGTTCCGTTCAAGCGCCTAGCTTTCACTCATGTTGAACATCTGTCAGGAAAGTTGATGTGTAAACTATGGTGCTAAAAGTGCTCAACTTTCTTTGGTAGCGGAGCGAGATCCGTGGATCGCATCAGAAGTACGATGTTGGACAAGTCAAGCTGCGAGCGCGGCGTTCCTTCTATAGAAACGTATCTGCTGTATAGGCCTACCACCTGTTTGGACTTTGTACTAGTGATGCCAGTTCCAACGATTAAATTCTTACTGTGACATTAAAATGCAGAATAAATCAGTGGGCCTTTTAAAGCAGAACTTTTGATAAATCTGCAAGAGATTTTTTTAAAACTTCTACAATTTTGCGTCCACTATTTATGAAAAATTGGCTCTTTATGGCCAATTATAGACAAGTTACATTCTTTTATGTACTGCATAATTAAACATCATAAAAGCAACTTGAAAAATTGTAAACAACATTCATTCATGCTTTGTCCAAATTGATAATAAACATTAATTGGCAACATGGTAAGATTTTGGTAAGGAATTAATTAAAGGAAGAGAGGCATGACAGAAATGATTTATACAAAATTCTGTTAAAAAAATGACTTATTTGAAATACCTTCCAAAAGCTAATGGTTCTATTACAAATACCATTTTAAAGTTTGCTTTGAAGTATAGCCTACATGACCAAGATAAGGCAAAACTTAAAAGTCACACGTCTGAAAAATATCGTTGGATTGATATTTCATTCATAAACGGCATAGGGTTCATAAGCTTCATTAAAATATAGTATCTTTGGATTGATGTTTTACAATGACTTCTATGGGTTTTTTTAGTTTGGCAGTGTTTTTTACAAGTTGTGTTTGTTTATAAATATATAAATTTATGTATCTTGTTTGAAAGATATAGTCTATAAGAAATACTTTTTTAGCTTCTGCAGAGGGGATTCCAATTTGGGGTCGAAACGTAGAGCAATTTTGTAAGACTAATTAAAAGTTGCTTAAAAAATAATTATCTACAATGGATCATAGACAACCAATATTACGTTATATTGACACGTTTATATCTGTTTTACAGCTGTTTTAGGGCAGAGTCAGAAAAATTAAAACAAACCAGGAGAAAACGAGAGTTATCTAAACAGCTGATTCGATGACGTCGCTAGCAACAGATTTTAACAATGTTTACATATTTTAATAAGAACTGTAGTTATCCCCACACAGTAAAGTTATTATATACTTGTAAAATAATACAATATTAATATTGTATAGTAATATAATAACGGTTAATTACCTTTACGTAATGGTGTAATGTTAGTAAACAATTGCAACACAGATAGAATACCAACAAAATAAAATGGTGATTTAGTTATGAATGTTTTCATTCTGCTAATACAATTAAAGATTACGCGTGTATTAGTATAGTAAAAGCAAATTTCCATGTATGTTACTGGGGAATTGTAAAGTACGTACATAAAAGACTGTACTTGTAACCCAATAGAATATCAATAGAGTGTACTGAAAGCGATTTCGCCCTAATACAGACACGTTGTGAATTAACGCGAGAAGGAATAAAATTAGTATAGAATCGTGTTTGATGGAATTGGAATATTGCCAATATTAGGCCAAGATTAACGTTTTTTAATTACATATAGATAAAACCTTTTAATCACAAAACACCTCTTTTGTGGTTTAAGAGGTTTTTTTTACTTATAATTAAAAAAAATTACACCACAGTTACTGCAAGTTATTACTGTATCTCCATATCTCGTTCAAAAGAGCATAATAGGCTCCAAAAGTAACAAGTTAAATTATTATTAACTGATATACACTTTATTACGATGTGTAAAAAGAAGAATTCTACTCCTAAATTCATTAAAAGAATAGTAATAAAAGTAAAAAAATAATAATAAAGTTGTTGACGAAGCATGGAATTGCTAGAATTAAAAACCTAAATAACAAACACCAGTTTTGGTAAGAAATGAAACTAACCAAAAATTTACTCCCTTAAATATTAGAATATACTGTGTTAATGTTATTACTTTATATTTTAAGATTCAGAATATTATATCCGCGATTCGCACACTTCAGATTAGTAAATAAATACAACATGAAACAATGCACAAAAATAACTCAACAAAAGAACAGGTCAATTGAACTGAAGCAAAATACGTCATGAGTTCAACATCCTCCGCTTCAAAGTTAACGTACCTCCATATACACAACAGTAGGCTTGTCTAGGTTACAATCGCGTCATCTCAATTAAACAAACAAATGGTATTATGCAACAGGTTCTGATGCATTGAACCGTTTAGAGCGTTAATCATTTAGACAAAATGCAATTAGGAGGGGTGCGTGGAGCGGGGGAGGGAGAAGACCTTGTCTTGGGATGACGGATGAGTCTGGGGCCGCCGGGCATTGGGCCCGAACCCAACATACTTTGTGCCGGCTTGTCAGGCCATACTAGACCTTGCATACTTGTAATCATTAAATACGAATCCTGTACTTAGGTGTAAAGTAATTTAAATAATCTACCTGCTGCAGGAAATAATTTTAATTAAAAGGTTTTGTTTATTAACGGCTGACAAATGTAATCGTTTACATTAAACACGATTTTACTGCAAGAAATTTTATAATGTTCTAATTACATTAATCTTAAACATTTTTACATAAAAAAGAAATGAAGCGAACCAAGTAAGAAAGTAGGGAGTAGACGAAATATTACAAGTCAACTAAATTCAATATTGTGGAATAAGGACATAAAGAAAAGAATAAAAAGACACTTACTTACAGTACTGGTCGAAATTACAGTGACTTACGCCTCTAAAGTCTGGACGGTGAAAAAAAACATTCGGAAAAAATAAATGCAATGGAAAACAGTCTCTGGGGAAGATGTTGCAGAGACAAGTTAAATGGTCTTATAAGAACGGACAGAATCAAAGAAATACTGAAATCAATGTAGAGATATCTCTCAGACACCACTGAAAGAAAACAGCTTTCCTGGTACGGTCATATGAGAAGAAAACAAATGATAGTTTGCCATAAAAATTTGGAAATGAATTACGATAACGACGAGGAAGAAGAGGAAAATCAAGGAACCATGGGATAGTGGAATTAGAGTTGCTATAAACATAAGAGATGTAGAAGAATAAGAAGATGCATAGCAAAACCAGAAACAATTGCGATAGACAAACAACAATTCTGAAATATAGTCAAAGAAATATTTATATATATATATTTCTTTGACTATATTTCAGAATTGTTGTTTGTCTATCGCAATTGTTTCTGGTTTTGCTATGAATCTTCTTATTCTTCTACATCTCTTATGTTTATAGCAACTCTAATTCCACTATCCCATGGTTCCTTGATTTTCCTCTTCTTCCTCGTCGTTATCGTAATTCATTTCCAAATTTTTATGGCAAACTATCATTTGTTTTCTTCTCATATGTGTGTGTGTGTGTATGTGTGTGTGTGTGTGTGTGTGTGTGTGTGTGTGTGTGTGTGTGTGTTGTGTGTGTGTGTGTGTGCGTGCGTGTGCGTGCGTGTGTGTGCGCGCGAGCGAACGCGCGTGTGTGTATTAATCTTTAGAAAACCCTATTGCCTAAAAGCAATATTTTAACTAAAATTGGAAAGGAACGTACATAAAGCCCCAAAGTTCAGAGATAATCAGCAGATAATAATGTGAGAAACATTAGGCCAGGTGCACTTCAGATAGGCCTGCAAAGCACTGGCGAAATGTGATTTACTTCGGTTCCCATTACTGTATTCCTAGCATCCCATATTTCGCTGACAATTACAGGCCCCCAATTTACTTCGCGAATGCTGAGTCAACTCCAGCTTCCTGAAGGCTCGTGGGAATTGTACTCTCTTTGGAAACACTATCCACCAAAGCACGGCAGTCTGAAAGGCATAAAACCATTAACAATTTAACATTTCTCCTTTAATTATGGAGGTGGGACGGAACGTTACCTCTCTTGTTGTGGTAATATAAAGCTGTGATCATCCTAAATATATTATATCTTTACTTTTATTTCGATTTCCTTATTTGACACTTTTATCACTATGATAGACAACAAAGACGCGTAGGTCTTCTCTCTAAACTTCGGTTGGGAGCAGGTTTTCTTCAGGCAAGGCATGCTGCCCTATGCAAACCTAGTTCCATATGTACGCCCCTTTATCCTTCGTCTTACAAGGAGGTGTAATAGACAGACACCTCTTTCCGACTCTGATAATACACACACGATGCTATGGTTCCCCTGATTTCGTCTGCTGTAACCCTACCTACAATTATTTATAATCCTCTCCTTGTAGGCGGTACTTAATACATGCTAATTGTCTTAAACTACAACTAAAATGGCGGATGCAGTTTTGCCCAGATAAATTACGTTTCCCGACCATCACTAACACTAAAAGGAGTTACATATTCATACAACAGCCCAACCTGTCCTTCCATGTCCCTAAATTTGCGCACATAACCATGTGCCTGTGATTCTGGCTGGAAGTACAACGCTTGTTTTCCTTTACCACTTTAAGACCCGATTTAGGATGCTTCGTCTTCAAATCAGAACAAGAACAGACCTTAGGGTCAATTTTATTGCACGAGAAATTTTTTTTTTTAATAAACTTAAAATTCAAAAGAAAAGTTGAAAATAACGGCACAGTTATGTGTCTGCACTGGGCATTGGTTACATTTAACCTGATTCAACATGGGTCTATAGGGGTGGGTGGGTCAAATAATGAGTGCATCGTTGGGGTTCGGCGACATTTTGAATTTAAATAAAACAATATTTAGTATTCATTAATATGTAATACATTCTTTAAAAAGCCCACATTAAGCAATAAAATACTTAATAATTATTATTTAATGTAAATATCATCTTATGCAGGTATTATTTTTGCTAACACTTTTCTATAAGGTATTTAAAACTACTGATGTTTAATTGGTGACTGACTGATCGTCGTAATTTATAAATCTACAGTTATTAAAATTTCATTAATATGAAAGGTTTTGACAATCTTTTATCATAAGTCCAAGGTAATAATAATTGTTAATTATTTTGAATTTATTAACGAACTGATAAAACAGCTTAACACAAATTCTTGACATAAAAAATTATTTTGGGGGGGATAGTCCATAAGAGAATATCACGGGTAATAATTTTTTCGTAGCCGTGCATGTTAAAAAATAAAGCTCTGATATAATTTTAGTTCGAGATGCAATTAAAATGGCGTCACCAGTTGATGAAATACGTACAATAAGTTGGTAATAACTTTGTTTCTCTGCTCGCAATTAACAATGCTTGTGAGATATTCGACATTTAATCGGAGAGCGTGCTAAACTTTAGCGCCATTAATACAACGAACGTGTCCAGGAGTTGTGCAAGCGGGCCGTTGCGTGCGCTACAGTTTACTACTAGTGCGAAGGGTATAACCAGTGTACAAACAGACAGGCAAAGAGGTAATAAAAATATCAAAACTATTACATGTTACAACAGCCTGTTATCATATACTACGATCTTATAACAAAAATATACTAAATTTTGAAATTAAAATTTCTTTAAAAAGGAAGTAAAATTGTAGAAAAGTTAAATAAGTCATCATTTGTTAAATAAGTGTTATTGTAAATGGGTTAAATAATCGAATTATTAGGTAAAAGTTACAAAGAATAAATGCTAGTTTCGTTAAAAAAGTGTCATTGTAAATGGGTAAGTAGTGACATTATTAAATAATGTTACGAACAATAAATGCTTCTTTCGTTAAATAAATGTTACTATAAATGCGGTAAGTAAATGTTATAAATATGCGCATTATTAAATAAACGTAACAAATAATTACTTTTAGGTTACTTTCACGTAGCAGAGAACGTAAATGCTACTTTCACTAAATAAATGTTAATGTAAATATGTTAAGTAAATGTTATTGCAATGTGTTAAATATACGCATTTTTAAATAAACGTAACAGAGAATAAATGCTACTTTCGTAAAATAAATATTACTCTTAATGCTTCAAGTATAGTGCGGACCACGTAACCGTACACTTGGCCTTGAGAGATCGCAGTAGGCTTGACAGGAGGTAGAGGGTCAGTTTAAATACTTTCCTACAAACATAATGAGTACTGTCAAAACACTGACTTGCAGTAAATGAAACGGTCGATATTACATAAATTCGATGATAAATTAGCTTCGGTATTAAATAACAAATAATCTTGAAATATGTGTAGATTTATTGGATGCAGAAGTTGTAGATGTATAAAACATTCTGAATATTTAACATGTTTTAAGAAGTAGTAGTACACGAGAGATCTCATGCGATCTCTCAAGGTCAAGTGCACGATTACATAGTCTTCACTAATCATGTTATGGAAATGTGTTGAATATACGCATTATTTAATAAATGTTAGAGAACAAACGCGTCTATAGTTAAATAGGTGTTACTGGAGATGCGTTAAATAACAATTTTATTAAATAAAAAACTGTTCTTTTACAGAGGAATTCTTCTCTTCTTTTACAGAGAATAAATGCTTCTTTTGCTAAAAAAAATGTTATTGTAAATATTTCAAATAAACACATTTCCAAAACGTTTCTTTTCTGTAATTAAATTCTTTTTTCAAGCATCTACTGACAATTAATGAAATAAGGGAGTTGTAAACGAACACTGCCTTTAAACTACTAGTAACCTACCCTATATTTTACCACAAAGAAAAAATATAATTTTAAAACAGGTGTGGTCGTACTCTTTGGACTCATTTTTCTTACAGAAAATCTTAGAATTACTGGCTCTTTCTTCTTCAGGAAATGGTTACGCTCCAGGATGTCCTCAAACTGGGTGCCCACATATTGAGCTACACTTTGCAACGACATATAGAAAGACGGAATCGGAAGACGTAGATGTTGCAATAGAGTTGAGTCTAAGAAGGTACAAAACGTTCGTCAAGTACTCGGAGAGGGCAAAAATAACGAACGCAGGGAAATAAACCAGCTCTTTACAAAAATCAAAGAGAGCTTTCTAAAGTATGTAAGATGTAGTTTAAGTGAATGCGGTGACTTCTCTAGTTTCGTTATAAGCAGATGTTGTAAAGTACAAGATTCAAAACGCATGGTTCTTAAAAATCTTTATCTGAAAGTTAATTTCACTTCAGTAAGTGTGGTAAATAGGTGCCAATAGTACATAGACATAGACACAAGTCTCTACCCGCTACCTTGTAACAATTCAAAATAACGAACAGAAACAAATACTTAATTTGTTTAAATTTTCAAAAACGTGTGGCATACTGCCATTAGTGTTTATGAAACCTGAACGATTTAGCACATTTTTCATTTTATTTTGAAAGAAATTTCGGCACTATTTCATTTAGTCAAATAAACATTTTCATCTTACAATAGGGTTTTTGTTATTTTAATGGGCTGTTTCAAACACAATGTCAGAAGAATTACGTTTTCCAGCCTACCCCATAAACCACATCGACAGGTCTCACAGCTTTAACGGAGCTTTAATGGTGACCTGTGTGATAAACCATGCCTGGAACATACGTCCTCGAAATATCCCCATTGTAGGCGCTGGATAAAATATACTCTCGTACTGATCATAAAAAGTGGTGTAAAGCCATTACGGCCGTGTATTTGCCGGAGACTGGGGGGAGCGTACAAAAGGAAACCCGGACAATAGCCATTCCTGCACAGGTCAATCTGGTGGCCGGCATGTTTATGGCGATAACGCAACGAGGACAAAGGACATTCGATAACCGCTCTCCTCTTGACAAATCTCACGTGAAATCTAATACAGGGCTCGGAGACGTTTACTTGCCGAAGAAGAGGACATTGGCGCATTATCTTAGCCACAGGGCTGTCGCGTCGAGTGGCCATTCACTACGAACAAGCTTATCCTCTCCGAGGCTCACTCATTCTTTAACCAAACACGTTTAATGGCTTTCCAGTGCCTTGTCAGGACAAACACAATCTGTACCGGTGCAGATTTATTCATCCGTCTTTGCGAACATTTAGACTTTCAAAGTAAAAAAAACCTTTGCAGACTTGATGGTTATATATTTAATTAAACACACCCGAGTTCACTGGCAAATTATCTTGACTAGTTACTGTTAGACACGAACACTTGAAGCTCTTCCTACTAGGGACACATGTACGATTTAGTTCCCTAGTACTACTCCTAGTGTTACAAAGGGCTTAATGATAAGTAAGTGTACTACTCTTAGTTAATCTTACTCTTCATGTTACTTTCAATGTGTGATGCTAGGCCACACTTCTAACCGTACGTTCGCTTCGTTTGCCTTCCGCACGTTTAAAAAACAATTATTTATATATTCCTTGCCTATTAGGGTATTACTGAAAATTTTTTTGGAAACTAAGGTAATTATTTCTTATCATCAAATACACTATCGCTCACTGGTAAATTAACTTATTTATATTAAGAATAGGACGACTAGGCACGGATACTAAGAGGTTCGTCTTATAGCTAAACGGGATACTAACTTTCCCCGGGATATCTAATCGCAAACACCTCAAACCTTACTAAAGAAATGTCTGGCCAACCAAAGCCACAGATGCTTGTTTCTACTATTTGGGGGTATTTTTTTTTGTTGTCACGTGTCTAAACCTTTCTTCAACACACCTGCAAAAAACTTACACTATCTGTTTACAATAATACCTACTTTCTAATTTTGGGGTGGTAGCCAAAGTAACTTGTCCATCGTCAATCACGAGTAACATATTTGGTAAAACATGCAAACACCTATTAATTTCAGGTTTCTGTTTTGTTGTTCAATTGGCATTTACTTTGCAAAGCTCAGAACGCAACAATCAAAAGCAATCACTCAGAACAAGAAGAGCTTTATAGGAAATAGGGTGCATTTTACTACTAAAACATATTACACACGTGTCAATCAGATTTGGTGACCAAGGTAAATAATCCTTCAAATAAACTGACACCACTACGATATTACATTATCTTTATTTTTACACTTGGAGTGTATACCAGACTCGTTAAGGCTATGCACGGACAGTTTTATCGCTTAACCACTATTTACATTTACATGCAGTTACTTTCCCTCAACTATTGTCACTATTAGATACTGAAGCGTTTTATAGTTACAAAGGACCTTATGTAAGTCGCCACTTCTGACAGTACATTTGCTTCATTTGTCTGCAGCATGTCTACTATGTTCTTTTAGTACTAAAAGTTCCAAAGATTTATTTTCCATATATATTTTTATTGTATTATAAATATTTTATTGTAAAGAATACTTTACAAATACGTTTATGTCTTATTTTATTATATTATTATTTTAGAGCTGCTATATCACTATACGTCACATTTTTACCTAAGATGACTAGAAGTGGTCGCCACGTAGGTTTCAGAACTGACCAGACCGACATTAATGTAGCTAAAAGTAAATGCATCCTTGTTTAAAACTAAACTGTACAGTAAAGTCGAATCATATGTCATTCTGGGAGAAATATTTGACTGGAAGAAAAACAACTTATCCACGAGGAATAATGCATATATCACCATAAATGTATTCTTCACACATCTGTCTCGGAAATATATAAACACCAGTGTATTTTGTAATGCAACATTCTATACTTTGATTTAAAGTAGAATAGGAATGGGTCTGTGGCAGGGTAGGGATGCGGTGTTGTCAGTTCGAACGCTGTGACTCTCAACCCGCCATAGGCAGCAGAAAGAAACAAGCTACAGCACTAGTAAATTACTCCACCACAGCTACCATGAAACTGAGCGATGGACGGAAGTTTAACGCCGAACTGGCAACAAGGCTCACCAACGCAGCAAGATGTGAATTTCATATTCGCTCAGTAGCGGTATCCCCAACTCCCTCTGGCCAATTTCACCTACTTAGAATCCAATTCTCTTTTAAATCAAACTATAGCAGAAAACAACGCGAAACGAAAATCATCACTGAATCTTAGACCAGGTTCATTCCAAAAATTTGTATCTTTCAGTTCATGATTTTGTTTATATCAGATATATTTAATAAAATATATATGAAAAACAGAGAAAACAAGAGAGTGAGAGGAGAAAGTTCGAATGGGAAGGACAAGAGAAATGGGATATAAACTGATAACATATTTTAAAATTTACTCTGAGTATAGTAATCCTAAGATTTTTCTAGTGATACAGTTGACGCGTTTCGGATATCTGTCTTAAATCCATCAGTCTTAAATATGTCCAATTGTAGTTCTCCCAACAAAATAAGTATTATAAACAAAATTTTTCAAGTCAATTCCTACTTTATATAAAAAACATTAACATAATCTATGGGATAAAACATCTGTTCTAAAACACAAGCTATAACATAAAATCAGCTGTTTTATGAAATCATATGTTATCACTTATTTTAATTCAAATGGAACGAAATAACTATATTACATAACTTGCCCCTTTTGTCCAAAGTTTTTGTCCCACTAAAACTAAAACTAATTCATTATTGAATTTAATTTTATTAAATTATGAATTAATATTTGAAAAAACTGTGTTACTTCAAGTGGCACCATCTACAAGTATAAACAAAATGTATTTGAACTTGAGAGGACGAGTAAAAAATATTTTTATTGAAAATTTGAACAAGATATACGTGACACATCTCTCTTGCCTCTCAAACAATTGCAGAGATGACATCGCTTGGAAAGCCAGAAGACTATTGTATCCACATAGTTACAGACATTGTAGCAGAAACGTACGGTACAAGAAATTATTTTAGATAATATAGATATAGAAAATGTATTCAAAATACATACATAAAAGATATTCAATGGAATACATAATTTAAAACTACACGTTTAGTAATTAATGATCAAAAGTGAATTAAACATTATAATCACAAGCGTTTTTGAAACGGAAACGCCGTCCGCTGCAGGCGATAATGTCTAGCGCACGTTTGGTTTTATTGGAAAATCGCGTGCCTCACAGTAGCGCCATGGCGTGCCTCAGGCGGGCAGACACACGGACACAAATAATTTCATTTCGCTCATATTGTAAATTGTCGAGTATTAATACTATATCTGCCCGTACGTGACCACGTACTCTAGGTGAATATAAATGTTTCAATATGTAATTTTATAGAACATAAGACGTTCAAGTTATACAGGAGGCCGTGTATACATTCGTTCCAATAAACAATATGTCCCTTCTTCCTCCTAATCCGGCGTTGTTAATAGGCCCGCATAGCGCACATGGACCTTCCTGCCATCTGGCTTCACTGACTCACACGTCATCTTATCCAGCATGTGCTCCGCGTACATTATGGCGCTGGCATTAAGACACCCTTCTTGTACAATCTGGGCTGTTAATGGTTCCGATAACGACATTTCTAATGTTAATGGCCGTTTACATTACGAACTTAAATAAATTCAACGCACAATAGAATAAACGAGATTTTATTTATGAAAAACGTTTTCAACTCCTAATGTATACCTTGACAAATTTCCAATCGTTAATAAAATACTTGTATTCATCCTCTCAAGCTCAAATATATTTTTGTATAGGCTACTTGTAGGGGATGCCACTTGAATACAGTATTTTTCAAATATTAATTAATTCATTAAATTTAATAATGAATCAATTTTAGCTTTATATGGGAGAAAAAACATTCCACAAAGGGGCAAGGTAGGCAATATAGTTATTTCGGCCCATTTGGCTTAAAATAAGTGATAACATATGATTTCATAAAACCGGTGATTTTATGTTTATTGGTTATGTGGCAAACAGCTGTTACAACTCAGGTTATGATACTTTATTTATATTAATTGTAATTATTTAATAAAAAGAACTAAATAATTTTTTTGTCCTAAGTAGATATTGAATTTTGTTATTAGTTGTTTCCTTGACAGGAACTCTTAAAGTATTTGTGTCATTTTCTGGCGTTAAATAAGTAATAAATCATATTTTGCGATAATGAGTGTTTCTTATAAATACTTTACTCGTTTGAAAAGATTATAAACATCACTGGTAGGTTTGTCACCCAAATACTAAGAAAATTCTCTGCTAATTACATTGTTTAAGGACCAGATAGTTATTTCTTTAATTAAATTACACGAGTACGGTATTAAATTATCTTTATTTTTACACTTATATACCTGTCATGGACATTCATTTCGCGTAAAAACTGTTTCTATTTACTCCCTGTTATTTTCTCTCTCGTCTAGTTTTAATCTTCCTGAAGTGATTTTTAGTTATAAAAGACTTGATGTTAGTCCCCACTTATTTTGTCTCCAGAACATTTACTTAGCCCTTTTACTATCAAGTTGCAAAACCTGCTGAGCTTTTTACAAACATTTTTATATTAATTCTAATTTTTAATGAGCTTTTTTCAGTAACAGCAACACTACATGTCATATGTTTACTATTACGTCATATTAGCAAAAACATATGTTTTCGTCTATATTATAATTCGGTAATTTTGAGATTTAGCGGCCAACTAAGATAAAAAATTGAAAAATACTCAAAACCACAAAATAGGACGATTGCACAAGAATTTGTTTTGTATATTACTTGGAAAGTTTTTTTTATCAATTTAAATTTGGGTAAACATTCAGGCGCGTATCCAGCGACTTGCTTTGGGGGGGGGGCGATCGATGCATTCTCTCTCTCTCTCTCTCTCTCTCTATCTCTCTCTCTCTCTCTCTCTCTATATATATATATATATATATATATATATATATATATATATAATATGTGTGTGTGTGTGTGTGCGCGCGCTCGCGCTCGTGCGTGTATGTAAAAACATAGAACAGGAAAAGTTCTTTCTACGCTTGCGTTAAAAATCGGTAACGGGATTAAGATTCGTAGCAAATTAGACTTTTTAATAAATAATTATTCCAGTTTCGATAACACTTATGGCTAGAGAATATTATTAATTTTATAATAAGCTATTATTATAAAGATTGTTTATTAATTAATATAAGTAGTTATTCTTCCAACACGAACAATTCCGGAGTCAACTCCGAATATTACGCTTGCAAAATTACGTATTGAAAATCATATGATCGAGACTAAGCTTCACTAGCGCTATCTGTAGTTAAAACTTTTAGACGTAGACGAGGAAACTCGTCACATTTTCCTATTAAAAATTAAAATTTTATTTTTTATTTACAATAAAAGACGAATTAACTTAAGTAAATTAAGTTAACATTCGAGCGTATTTATAAACATAGACTAGCATTACATAAGTGATTCTATTTTTGTAATTATTCAGAGAATTACAATGTTACAAAATTATTATTATATTTATTACAGTTAGGATTTTATATTTGAGAATATATAATAATTTAATTATCGAAAAAAGTCCTAATTTAATAATATATTGTCGATTTTTAACCCAAAGCTCTTGAGGGTTTGGGGGGCGATCGCCCCATCGCCCCCCCCCCCTTGGATACGCGCCTGACATTACAGGGCGAAGCAATAAATTGTACATCGGGCACGTAGTGGAACAGTGACGTCACTACTGTAGCAGATATTTTAGCAATCTAAACTTTTTGAATCAAAAACATGTCCTATTCTATATTTATAACTATTATTTCTGATATTGCCAGGAAAGGTTAATTTTTTTATCTATATTGAAATATACCTATGAAATATCCAATCAGGATAGATTTGGTTCTAATTTTATACATTTAACCATTTAGATAATTTATAAAATTAAAACCTAATCTATCCTGACTGAAGACTTTATAAGTATATTTAAATATACATATGCAAAAATAAATTAAGCCAAAACGTCGTTTCTCAAATATCTACACAAGTAAGGTATGTGTAACGTCACTGTATCACTCCGCGCCCGATGCACAACTTAATGCTCAGCATTGAATTTTTAACCCAACTTTAAATTGGTAAAAAAAACTGTTTAAAGCCATATTTAAAAAAAACATTCTTGTGCATATCGTCCTATTTAGTGGTTTTGAACAATTTTCAAGATATATCTCATGTGGCCACTAAAAATCACAGTTACCTATATAATTCCTATAATTACTACATTTCATTACTAGTACATTTAAATACTGGCTTTACAGAATTGCTTATGTCGACGCATTTCGGACAACCTCCATTTTCAGAATATTAACTATATTACACTTTTCGACTTTAAATCGATCAGTCAGTGGCCTATCACACCTACCGAGGTTAGTAGGGTTGTTGACCATAAATTAGAGTACGACAAGAATATAAGAACTCAGAAATATAGCATCACGTATATGCGTCTCGTACGCTATATTACGTGAACGCGGGGTAAGCAGAGATACTCCCTGGCAAGAGGAATCCCCTCCCCTATGTGAGAAGATACATAAGTAAGAGTATCTATACTTAGGGCGAAGAGTAGAAACTACTATTACCCTCTCTCACCAGGCATCGGTAAAAACGTATTGAACAGACCCTGTTGGCTAAACAGCTTTCCTTGGATAGACCATTGCTTTAATTTTATTCTCAACTAGTTGTACTCTGGCACGTTTCGCTGTGGTACATTGTGGTGCATGGAGAAGAAACGAGTAACAAAACAAAGCATACGTTTCATAAAAGTTTAATATTACAATACAGAGTCAAGGCTATGCCATTTTTCGACCGAACCGTAGCAAGAATCAGTCTGATTAGAAATCTTTTCCCAATTCCTCCTAACGCATCCATGAAGACATCCCCCCTCTCTGTCATTTATCATTTGAATTATGCTATCATAATGCCTGTTGGTTCACGTGTCAAAATTTGACTTTAATCACTGCAAAATAATTTGAGGTGTTGTAGCTTACAAAAACCAACTTGACATTTTTATAAAGACCTATAAATACGACGTATGGGGAGTGTTACCCTTCCTTGCGACAGATAGCGCGGTTGCTGGTACACACATTACCGTTTTAAAAAAAAGTTTCTCGCGGTCGGGAGTGTTACTAACGCGAAAAAACGATATAAACCATATTTGAAGCGTTGCAGAGAATTTCAAGTGTTTGAAGCCAATGCAACATAACATTTTTATATATGAAGATTATTGGAATTTAAATTATCCGTTTCATCACAATATTTTGATAAAAAAATAATCGAAGATGCGTTAGAAAAATTAAATAAGGTAAAATTAAGTTTAGCAGAAAACTGTACTCGAAAGAACTTGGGGATTGATCTTATCCTACACATAGGCCTACAAGGTGTTACCACGTGAGCAATATTACTGCACCTATTGTTTAGTATCGGTAAGACGGAACAAATCTTTAGCCTAATGAAACATTTGGCGAACGCAAAAATAGCCTATTTTTAACTACATGAAACAGAAATTGTTCATATTGCCTGCCCTCCACAAGATGGGATTGTTACTGTCTATGAAGTTCCGGTTACAAAAAAATACTAAATGGCAAATTATAACCACACACCTAGTATGAAAACAAAACTGGAGAGATAAACTCGATTAGTAATATATATAGGATCCCGGGTAATCGCTGGATTAGTGCATTGTTCCATTCTGAGTCAGAAGCTGGACGAGTTGTCCGTAGTTATGTGACAATGTGGTTATTCTGTGATCTGCTTGCTGTCTATCTATGGACATAGATTGTTTGCAAGTTGTATGAGTTGTTTTAGTGTAATAAAATTAAAAATATTATTGCACTGAATGTGTGTTTATCGTTCAAATGTATTGTTGACTGTATATGTTTCGTTTGCATATTTCTAATAATCTGACCTTCAGGGAATAAATCTTTAAAATGAAGAATCACAAATAGTACGGATAATCCAAACCTGAAATAGTTATTCATCCATATCTATTTAAATTCTTTCCTAAAACTAAAATGATTTTTACCTTCACCCTAGCTTAGACGGATTATTTTAAAATGTAGAGAATTTCTTTAAAATGAAATTATTCTTTAAAACAATAGAATTATTATATGTGAGGAGAGGGAAGAGCCCCTATTCTAAGTAACAGAACGAAACAGAAATAGATTCGTTAAGTCGAAGTGTATTAATCAACTTAGTGGATATCAGATGACATGCCACCCCGCCATTAGAACAGTACGGATTCTTTAAGGACATAATCAATAGTTTGTATTGGATTGGGTAGAACGCTATCCTCACGTTACCATATAAAACCTTCTACAGCACAACTTGGTGAACAGAAGAAAACATGTAATTAATGGAATCATCCTGAACACAAAGCTATTAAAATTAAAGGTATCTTATTTTTGCATAAAGTAACTGTTTACAGCGTCATACATTTATGAAGTTATACAGTTAGGCAATTGTGATATATATATATATATATATATATATATATATATATATATATAATATGTTTTCTTGTTTCATAATAAAAAACAACTCAGGTTAACCCAATGTAAGTAGTATTTATTAATTTATATTCAAAGCTTTTCGTTGATAAACAGTACCAACATCACCAGGAGTGAATAATACAATTGTAGTGATGTTAGTACCAGGAGGTGATGTTAGTACTGTTTATCAACGAAAAGTTTTGAATATAAATTAATAAATAATACTTGTATTATATATATATTGTCCGACAACTAATTGTCAGTGCAGATAGTGCAGTCGCATGTTTAAGAAGTAACGACGGAGCTTTCCACTCGCGGGAAAGAAAGATTTTTCCCACAACTAGGATTCGCATGATTGTTTAACAGTTGCAACTATTTCATATCTTACGTAATAGTTGTAAAAAAATAATTATCTGCACATATGTTACAAACAAGTAATATAAAAACACATTCAAGTCAATTCATGCTTAAGTCAACAAAGAAAAAATTTATTTTTGTTTTTTTTTCATTTTATAATTACAATATAAATATGTATATACTTATGTGAGAATAACAATATTACGTGGCAAAATAGAAAGAAAATTTCTTGTCAATTTTCCATTCCCCTTTCTATGTATGGTATTGGACTATTATTATTATTATTTTTTTTTTTGATACTAGGTTCGGTACATTTAATCCAGTTTGTTTATTTTATTCTTTTCATTCATTTTTAATCCTAGAGCATTATTTATGATATTGGTGGTAACCATGGCAACAAATTAAGGTTGTACAATGGAGGTTTCGACTGCAACTGGGTGGGAGCAAAAGAAAAATTCATAGACATACTTCTTGACAAATACACCTCTAGGTATTGAAAAGTTGGTCGGTGCCAAAAGCGCTAGACTTTGTACTGGAAGATACTTAGTTCTAATCCGACCTAGACCCACAAATTTTGATTATTTAAATATTAAATAAATATTTGAAAAAATACTGTGTATATCAATTGTTATCCACTATGGTTTAAAAAAATGTATTTAAACTTGATTGGATGAATAAAAATGTATTTTATTAACGATTCAAAATTTGTACAAGACATATATCAAGAGAGTGTAAGCTAATAAAGGAATTTAATAAAATAATAAAGTAATGACCTGTCCAGGTTGTCCTTTAGGTATGGTAATTAGAAAATATTTTTCATGAGTACGTAGCTAATTACCGCAATATAATTAATTAATATCGTTGCTCCTTATTTATTGTTGTCATTCAAAGTAGCCCCTACGTGTTCGTGAGGTTGAGTGTGTAGTTCATTCTTCATGATAACAAATAATAGACTCCGAGGGGTAAAATTGTCCGTTAATAGCTTCCATGACATGTTAAAGGCTTTATCCCTCAGTGAGCAGTAAATAGAGGTTTTACACCACTTTTGTAAGTCTTAAATTACTTTACTCATATAGAGACGTGAGACAAAATACTCCTTTACAGAAACTTTTGTTCAACTGCCAAGCCACTTGGAGTTATTTGTTCATTAAACGCGCAATGCATTAATACACAATAAATACAAGTACGTATAACACAACGAAAATAAACAAAACACAAAAATCAAACGCAAAAATTGTTAAATACGGAATGGATAAACAATACAAACACATTTTAAAACTTATACTAGGCCCCGATTGGTGCCATGCTGATTTTTAATTTGTACGTTTCAAATTCGATTCTATAAAAACATATTCCAATTATTGTTTTTAATCAGCCTTTTGTGTTTTTGTTCAATAACATAGTGTTCAAAACATTCCATACACAATATTTAGAAGAAATGCAGGAACGGATCTGAAGATGGTAGTCGCAGCACCGAAACGCGTAATAGGACCGGATACATAAAATTTCTTAAACGGAAAATTTCCTTCGTTTTATGCAACGACTAGGACTATATTGCAATATATCCCAAACAAAGTTCCAAATAAACAGATTGAAATGAACTGATTGTAATGTATGTCACGAAATATTCACCAATCCCTCACAACAGTGTTCATTATCCAAATTAGTGCCCTCAGAACTTTACTTTAGGAATTACTAAAAAGTTCCAGCATTCCGGGACATTTAAGAGCAAGGTGAACTAGTGAAAGGTCCGGGCTGGTATTCTAGAGGTCGCGAATACAGAAGACGATGGCTCGAAGTGTCGACGAAGGTGAAGGAACCTCGTAGGTCAGGACAAGCGAACAATACCGGAGGACTGCATCTGATGTAACGAATTAATGGTGGCACTTAATAAAAGAACTGGGCAGAATTTGTCGAGCAGGTTTCTTATCGGCATTACTGTACGCCGCGTAGTTCGTGTCTGAAACTAAAACGTTATGGGAATGAAGATGGCAGTGGTTTTTTGAAAGAACTGGCCTTTGTCAGAAAGAAGGCGGATGGAGAGGCCGTCATTTGATAGCATTGTAGCATCAGCAGCGTGAACTAGATACCTTACAGTGTCAGACGAAATAAAGGTGAGAGAGAGTAAAGTCCCTTCTTTTTTCAAGTAGCAACGTTTTTAAAAATATAAATATTATTTACATCTTGCTTTTAAGGATACAGTTAAATCGGACTAACATCAAATTTAATTATAAAAAAATTTTCGCTTTCTTTCGATGTTTAAATTTTTTGAAACTATAAATATAATTTAGTACCTTTATTAACATGTCCCTGCACTCCATCCGGACAAACAAAAATTAGAATAGATTTTTATGATAAAGGGTCAATTTTAATTAATTAATGTATGTTTCTTATAATCTTAGTGTCTTTAGAAAGACCATATGAAAAAAGTTATTTTCTGATATCATGGTCGAAACGTTAACAAAATAAATATTGAAAGTATAATTGTCTTGTGCTATTTAGTATTTCTACTTTTATCCTGAAGTTATATTTTCTAATGTAGTGATGTCCACATAAATTCAGTTACTTTAAAAATTTGTTACAATATTTTCGGAATTAATAGCTTATCAACTCTTAGGCTTTAAAATCCTAATTTATTTTTAAAAAATATTTAAACTTTTGTTTATGTATAAATTTTGAAGACGACAAATACATTTTCTTATCATTAAACAAACTAGGTCTTAAGTTACTTATGATTATCACGTATGGATATGGGCTGTGATTTTTGCTATGATATTTGCCATTTTTTGTAGAACGAAATTTGACGATTGATAATAATTTATACGAGTAACTAAAAATACCTATTTAAAAAAAAAAAACATCAGAATGCCATGTAACTGAATTAATTAGAAGACACCAGAAGATTTTAAATTAATTAATTGAACACACAATATGTTTGACACTGACAAATTACAGTCATTTTTGTTGTCTTAAAAAAGATCCTATCTTGGACAACACGTTTGAATCAAGATATAACCGTTGCATGTATAACGGAGAGGTTGGGTCGTATTTACATGTTGTCTGACAAAGTAAATGCGTCTTTCAATCCAGATAAGGCTTATCAATTCTTTATGCTTCAGAAAAATAATCTTATCACGGACGTCAAACACAATGGTAAGGTAACAGGCAAAGATTTTATGTATGTAACATGTTGTCCCTAGCTGACGCACCTACAGGTTTCCTATCTCGGACAAGGGTGGTAGGCATGGGGTTTACCAAGGTTGTAGTCACTAATTGGGGGTATGAAGTTTTGAGAATACGATAAAATATTCATAAATAATGGTTTTATGACTAAATGGAAACCATACCGACTTAAGAGTGCTATCTCGTTACGTAGCCTTGACTCGTTAACTGCTACTTTCGTTAAACATGTTCCGACACGTTTCCAATTCTACCCTCGTGTCCGTAAGTCGTCCAAAATTTTTTTATTGCTTTTAAAAATCACCAAAACATTTATATTCATCTAAACATTTATTCCAGGTTCTGACCAGTAATATATTACTTTCAAGATTAAATCTTTCATTAATCCCTAGTATTTTGTTTTCAATTCCTTCTATTAGTTCACACTCTCCTTATATAACGATAACTTGTTCAAATTTTCAATTGTTTATAAAATACCTTTTATTCATTGACTTCCGGTTCAAATACATTTTGTTTAAACTTGTAATGAATGACACTTGATGTTAGTACATCAAATATTATTTCAAATATTTTTTTCAAATATTAATTCAATAATTAAATTTATTGAATTAATTTTAGTTTTATATGGGAGAAAAACGTTTCACAAAAATGGCAAGGTCTGCAATACAGTTATTTCGTCCCATTTGACTTAAAGCCAGCTGTTTTTTTTGTTATAGTTTATGTGATAAAACACCTGCTTTACGCATACGTTATGTTACTTTATAAAACTGTAATTATTCCATAAAAAGTAACTAAAATAAAATTTGTCTTTGTTGACATGAGTAGGAAACTACGTTTTTTTCAAAATTTTATATTACTGATTTAATTGTATATTTTGCATTTGTATGACACAAATACAAAAATAAAAACAATGATTTAAATCTTATGGTAAAACATTTTAATTGTTATGAATCGTTTAAATGCATAGATAGAGAAGGAATGTAAAATTAATTACTCTAGAACTGGCCTTTCCACGACCTTTACTTTAGGTGGGACTAATTGTCCGTCTAGAAATATTTTGAGATCATTATTCAGCTAGCCAACATTGCTAGCAATATTTTGAGACCCAGCTAGCCACCTCCAAAAATAAGACGATCCACATTTTTTACGACTCACACATTAACACCCTTGACGCAATCTTTTAATAAATTTAAAAACCGCGTTGAACAACCAAATATTACATAACAAATAAAATTGAGCTAAATATTATGTCCTAAAATAACTTAAATTGTAAACCCTTTACATGATTTATTTTTTAATAATTCTTCAAATGGAAAACTATTTAAATTGTTTCTCAATCAATGTATTTTTACTAATGCTTCGTCTGCTAAATTTAACATATTAAATATCAGTTTAAACACACTGGACGTGTTTGGACGTACGAAGCGCTGTGGTAGGTAGTGCATTAACGCATTCTTGGAATAAAATGCGACTTTGCAAATCCACATTATGCTTGCACGGAAGGCGTGCCAACATGGGCTAATTCCATTTAAATAAAACAAGTGGTATTAAATGTTTCTCACAGTTAGTGCGAAATGAACAAAGCGAAATTAAAATATGAAAGGAAATGAGTCAGAAGCGAGGAATGTGACAGTTTAATGGTTGAATTACAATTGTGGTAATTTCTAAACGGTGTCGGGCTGGACCGCTGCCAGAGCCTTCGGCCTAAATAACGACGTTTCGTCAATTGAACGCTTCCTGCTTTCTACTGCTTTTTGAAATTTACAACTGTGAGAACAAAACAAAAGGGAGCCCCGTCGGACCGTGAATAGAGTAGTAATGAACTTTTACGACCTTTTAGTGTAGAACGAGTAAACAAAGTCGGCCGTAACTAGCAAAGCACTTTTCCCAGTTTTAATTTTATTAGTCCTTGTGTTAGACATGGCCCAGATAATTTTTTAGGTGTAAAAACAATGTATCCTACACAAGTTCGTATATCCACTTATAGGACGAATGTATGATAAAAGCGACTAGTGACATAAGCAACCATCACGGAATGTGCGAAATAAGCGGCCATACTACCCATATCGTTCAACCAAGGAATACCGAATCCGGGATGGGCGAAATAAGCGGCCATTTTACTACCCATTATAGTTAAACTTGGAAAAAAATCGAAAACAGCTGAAGTATACGAAAGTGGATACGCATTTTGGAAAAATAATGGAGAAATATATATGAAGGAAATGGTGACATAAAAGCTTGTCTCTGTACTCTCTCCTACCTTCAAAATCTGGATTTAGTTGACGATCATAAAAAAGCGAAACATACAAAAATATAGAAATTAATATAAACTTATGCAAATATTAAATAAAAATAATATAAAACGTTACAGAAGTTATAAAACATAAATATTAAAAAAATCATTGACGAAGCTTTCTTAAGGCCGATTTTAAACATGCCTAAATGGTAGAATTTATTTGTATAAGAATCATTTAGCCAATCCAAAACCTGGTTGAAGTGTGATGGAAATCACAAAACCATATAAAAAAACAGTTCAAACTCTCTTACGAAGAGTGTAGAATACCAAGGACAGGTATAATTCTGTGATTGTCGCTCATTTCACTAAAGATTAAGACTCTAGGCGCAGGTAGTAGATTAATTAGGCGTAGTGGTCGCTTATTTCGCGACACCTAAAGGATAATACCGAATATCATAAAGTATATCAATAAAATAACAATCTCTAAATTCCACGATTTACAACATGTCTCTAAGCAGGTCGCAGACTGGCTTTTAACGTTTAAATAGAACTAAACAACGTGTGCAAAGCCTAGTTTAACTACGTTATTTTTCCTACTTACTTGCAGTAGTTGAGTTGCAAGAAGTGTTACTTAAAAATATGTCATATGGAGGCGCAATATATCATAATGCTCCACTGTAGAAACAATCTTAAGAGTATAGTTTTGTGTGTGTTTGTAAATTGAGGTTATTTAGAATTGGAAGGTGCAGCCACGGTTTTTGGTTCGCAACATTTATAATCACTTGTTTCTTATTCAGAATTTATGATTAAACCGCTTAGGTTATGTGAAAATTAGGGATTGTTTACAATATATATATATATATAAGCATCGTTGTCCTGAGTGACTGACTGAGAATCAACGTAGAGTCGAAACTATAAAAGATACAGACTTGAAATTTTCAGGGTACATTCCGTTCATAACATAGACGTACAGTGAGAAAGAATTTTGCAAAATGTTAATTTTAAATGCTAAAAAATTGCAAAATTTCGTGGAAAGTATACAAGTCCTATATGAAATGCACTAAGAGAGTATAATTTCAGTTAAACATAAATAATGCTACTATAACTTTGTATTCCCATTCCATATTTTTATCAAATATTAGTTGTTTTTAAACTTATTAAATTAACATACAAAGTATCCATCTTAAACGAGTGCGGGCAAAACCGCCACGACGCGCTAGTTATTATATATAAACAAGTACAGAGCGCACGATAAAAAACTTCAGTCAGAAAATTTCCAGTGGCATAGGTTACCTCTTGAATCTTCTTGGTTCAGTTTAAAAATTATATTGAAGATTATATGTTTTAGTAATATCATAGTATAAAAATAGTTTGTATCAATATATATGAAAAGTACGAGAAATTACAAGTACAAGAATAGATTCATTGTATTATACATTTCAAAGCTCTTCGTTCTCAAACAGTACCAACATCATCCGGAATAATAATGACTTTATTTACCCTTCTTTATTACTCCTGATGATGTTCGTACTGTTTGAAACGAAGAGCTTTCAATTGCACTATACAAGAAATCTAGTCTTGTAATTGTATTTTCTCGTAATTTTCATTATTGCACATTTAATTATATATATATATATATATATATATATATATATATATATATATATATATATATCGCAATATGTATTCTTGTGTATTAATAAAGAACTAAGTCAAAACACAAGTACAAGAATTATAATTGAATTTATAATTTAAAGCTTTTCGTTGGCTAACAGTACCAACATCATCAGAAATATTAAAACATCATCAGGTTTAATATTCCTGATGATGTTGGTACTGTTAGCCAACGAAAAGCTTTGAATTGTAAATTCAATTATAATTCTTGTATTTGTATTTTGACTTAGTTCTTTATTATATATATATATATATATATATATATATATATATATATATATATATATATAATAAAAGAAACGTATGTGATGCAGTTAGCTGCTTTAAATTTCCCATATATTAAACTGGCTGAAAACTAGTTATACACATTTAACAGAGTAGTCTATATTACTATAGAATTAAGCTCTTTGAGAAAACAGTTTTTAATTCAATATTTTCTTAAACTAAGGTAAGTATCCTACTTACATTAAATACAGTGCATTACCTACAGATTTAATTATTTATATTACATTTATTTCAAAATACAATACTTACAATAATTACACTTGGCAGAAAGAAGTACATACCTGGAACAAAAAATAATTCACAGTGAATTTCTCATCTTAAATAAAAATATATTCAAGTGTTCGTTTTAATAAAAGCTAAATCATACTACTTAGGCGTGTAGAAAGTATAGCGAATCATATTAGACCTAACCCTGCCCTACAGTATGTAAAGTTTCGCAAGGCACTGTGCCCTCACCCTGCAGGGTGACTTTTTAAAGGGGAAGAAACAAGTAGTGTAAACATAAATGTCTAACGACAATTCCTACTTAGGTTTAACAAAAAAATACTTCTGTTTATTAAATAATTACAATAAATATAAAAAACTAACATAACCTATGGGTTAAAACAACTGTTCTATCACACAACCTATAAACATAAAATGAGCTGTTTAATGAAATCATATGTTATCCTTTATTTTAACCCAAATGGGACGAAATAACTATATTGCATACCTTGCTAATTCTGTGATGTTTTCCTTCCATATAAAACTAAAATTAATACATTATTAAATTTAATCAATAAATTAATATTTGAAAAAACTGTATTAACATTAATGTGGTCTACTATAAGTTTAAATAAGTGTTTAGCCGCTAACGTATTAAGGTAATAAGGAAAGTGTTCCTCCTATTCTTAATATAAGTACAAACATACAGTTAATTTATCAGTGAACAACAGTGTATTTGATAATATGCAATAACTGCTTTAGTTCCCAAAATATTATATCGAATAATTTTATTAAACAACATCAGTGTTCATACAACATCTACATTTTTATGTAAAGTGACAAGATTTGGTCGCCGCACAGAGGAAAGCAATATTAGACGGGACGAGGAGTACGATTTTAACTAGCATTAAGACTAACTAATATAGTAGTAGGAAAAGTAAAATTGTTATCCGGTTGTGTGACGTAAAACCATGAAATAATTGTTCCTTAGTTAAAAAGTAAATTTTATAGAACGGTAATATTATGCTTTGAAACAGTTAAAATTTGTATTTTTTTAAACTTCTATACGGATTACGCATTGGAAAAACTGGTATACGCGCGCGCGCGAGCACTTTTACATAAACATTACGCTACTTCTGTCAGTCAGCAAAGCGTTAAACGAAGTCTAAAGAAAAACAAGAACTGGAAAATATAATAAAATGCATTTAAGATCGTTATCGTCCGGATCACAGCAACAAACCTCCAATTACTCACGGCCCCCACTCGCTTATATTGTCAATTAGTGGCCTGCAATTATACCTGTTCTAGTTAAACAGACCTACATACAGACACGATAAACGGAAACATAACAAATTACCATAATTGCCGCACGTCAAACGCTCGCTGAATAGAAATTGTAGATTTAAACGGTTTTTTTATTTCGATCTAGTTGGCTACGCAGTAAACATGGTGGATATTTGGTCAAACACCTTGCAAGTGTCTCAGTCGTGCTGCGGACGGAGAGGTTTTCTAAGTAGACGGAACTTTATGTCATAAAACAATAGAGACACAGCGAAAGGAACAAATAGTGAGTTGTTTAGTGTGAATACACAAAATATGCGTACACCAAGAATCTTGCGAAAGCTGCGTGTCACAGTTTGATTGATGATGAGTTTAAGCTATGACGTCAAAACATTGTGACAGGAGAAAAACTTTTTTTAGGCTTACCCGGATCTTTTAAAATCATTGAGCTACATAAATGAGTCCCCCCCCCTAAGTAGTAAAAGTCACCTCCATATTCCCTAAACACAAAACCCACTGAAGTGAAGATTAAATCGAACTTATCACTACGAGATTTAAAGGGAAGGTACCACTGGCAGAGCGGAAAACTCTTTCCCAACCCATTTTGACCGGGAAAATATTGACAGTTATCAGTAAGTAGTTTAGGGTTACCATTGGAGTCCGGTTTGTACGCTTTTATCGTTCATCAAATTATCACTTACCCTCGTCACTTGCTATTGTTTGCTCATGCACGCATAATTCTCTGTAAGCATTTTTCGTGTCACCGTTTAGTACAGGCAATTCTAGGGGCATAAGAGCGTTAGCTCCCCAGACAGTCTAATTTGCGTCCTTTCAATTTGTGTATTAATCCAGCAGTAATTTCCTCTGAAGATGATTGCTCAGCGATTGAAATGTAAATCAGGATTGAAATCAAACGTGTTTGTGATTGAGAGGTTGTTACTTATTTATAATAAAAAAATGCATCACAGTTACACAAAGTTTAAATGAGTAACGGCTTAAATTTATCATTACGTTATCAACACAAATTTTGCTTAATTTGTATCCATAACAAACCGCGTTTAAGATCGCCTAAAGCAAACACAAAGAGACAATGATTGGACAGTTTCATGAGCGGGAGTTGGACGCATTGTTTGCACACAGTAGGCGTACGTTTACACTCGGTGTCGGTCAAGGTGCGTAACCCCTACGAATAGGGCCCAGTCATGACGAGTGCACGCGAAGGTCGTGTATTGTTAAAATATGGTAATAAAACATTCGGCGGTGAAAGTATTTTCGTGAATTCCGTCCGCCGGGTTCCATTCATATCGTTACCGTATCGTGCACTCAGAGCTGGGTTGTACGCCGAGCGGCAGACAATGCGATAAGTTACATCAACATACATACTACTTATGTAACACTGAAAACAACTAATCACAGTAGAACCAATATAATATTATTATATTATATAGTAACACATTGTAGTAAAGCACTGTTGTGGGTTAGAGGTATGGTTTAACTCCACTGTCAGAAATACTGACTTAGTTGGAACGTAATCCCAATAATATTATAGGAGTAAGTTATAGTTACAACAAGTCTGTGTTGTACTGTTGTGCCGTTAGTAATGTTCCTATTAACAACAAGAAACAGCCTTCCATACGTTTGTCTTGATGCCTGTAGTAGAAACAACTTTAACGAATTTCTTTTAATTAATCCAAATCGAATTGTAAAGCCTTTAAAATCGCCATTATTAACTGTTAAAGTAACAGTTAGACCGCATTAGCAATTTTTGTTCAAAATAGTTAGTTAGTAACTAACTATGACATCATTACAATTAACTCAAACAGCTTCAGCGCCGTCATTAAGATTAAACGTCGAATTAACTCAGAAACATCTTTAAAACTTGCAATAAATTAATCTGAAACTAACTGTAAAGTCGTTATTAAAAAATACTGATAAACCGCTTTAAACTATACATTCAAAACTAACTCTAATCCCATTAATTAAATAAACTCATAAACTGCCTTAAAGTTTTCATTAAAATACATCAAAAACTAATTATAGTGGAATCATAAACAGCTTTATATTATTCATCAAGATAAATTGAAAACTAACTTTAAAGTCGTTATTAAAATAAACTCATAAGCTGCTTAAAAGTTCTCAATAAATTATATCAAAAAATTATTATAATGCAATAATTAAAACTAACTTATATACAGCTTTAAATTATTCATCAAGATCAATTGAAAACTAACTTTAAAGTCGTTATTAAAATAAACTCATAAGCCGCTTAAAAGTTCTCAAAAAATTATTATAATGCAATAATTAAAACAAACTTTTATACAGTTTGAAATTGTTCACTAAGATGAATTGAAATCTAACTTTAAAGTCGTTATTAAAATAAACTCATAAGCCGCTTAAAAGTTCTAAATAAATTATATCAAAAAATTATTATAATGCAATAATAAAAACTAACTTATATACAGCTTTAAATTATTCATCAAGATAAATTGAAAGCTAACTCTAAGGTCGTTATTAAAATAAACTCATAAGCCGCTTAAAAGTTCTCAATAAATTATATCAAAAAATTATTATAATGCAATAATTAAAACAAACTTTAAAGTCGTTATTAAAATAAACTCATAAGCTGCTTTAAAGTTTTTATTAAAATAAATCAAAACCCAATTATAATGGAATCATTAAAGTTAGCTCATAAACCGTATAAATTTTCATTCAAATTAATCGAAAAAAAACTGTCAAGTATTACTAAAGTTAACTCAAAAAGCTCTTTAAGGCTTTCATCAAGTAAATCGAAAATTAACTGTAATGCCATCATTACAATAACGTTTAGGTCAATATTAAAATAAACGGAAAACTAACTCTTAAACCGTCACTAAAATTAACTCACAACCCTCTTAAAAACGTTAATTAAAATAAATCAAAATTTAACTGTAAAACCATCATTAAATTTAGCCCATGAACGGCTGGAGCGCCTTCGTTAAATTCCTTGAACAAAGTTCAGTTAAGACGCTTTGATGGTGCTAACCGTATTTACGAAATGTGAATAAGGGTTTTCCAAATTACTATGGGTATATTAATATTCTTTACAGCCAAGGGTGTTTGTGTTTAGCTTACATTGTCACCCTCGGTATAGTGGTCTGTATTTATTAATCATTGCTCTCTTTAAAATTAATTCATTTCTAGTTTAACGTTTTCATTTAATTCAATGAAAAACACTTTTAGCACCTACAGTAAAATTAATTAAAACATCTTTACGGTCTTCATTAAAATTATTCTAATTTAATTCCTGCATTAAAACTAATCAAAAATTGTTATGTCTTCATTAAAATTAATTTTAAAAAAAGGTTAAAATCTTTTATTATATTTAATTCAAACCATTTTAAGACTCATGAAAATCAATTCAAAACAGTTTTACGCCTTCGTTAAATTTAATTCAAAACCAGTTTTTACGCCTTCATAAAACCTAATTGAAAATCAATTTCAACGTTCCAATGCAACTAACAACCACCTTATTCTGTATCTACTATGTAATATAGCCAGTAAATGTTGCAAGCAAAAGTACCAACTTTCTAAAATTGTAAGATCGTGTAGATTAAATATGTTGTACAAGCAAACATCGTACATTTGAGGAAATCAATATTTGTGCAGCGATTGTCTACAGAAAAATAAAATAATTTAAAATTATTCAAGTGTGTAACACTTTTACCGCATCTCGGACTGAGTTTACAAATATGAAGGCCATATCACTACACACCAGCTTTTGTGCGTTCGCTGTAGAGAGTGTGTAACAAACAAACAATTAAACACCATTTTGTTCTGCGATTAATTAACGTTTTGTTTTCGTTTTAGCACCTCCATTTACTAGGCTTGAACAATTAATCAAGCTATTGTCTAACAACATACCGTTGTATCAAGCAATGCTCAGTAAGAGGTCACATGAATAAAGAAAGCTGCCTGTTAAGTTGCAAAATTAATGATGGGTCGATATCTAAAATGTTCGATTACTATCTGGATTCTAAATTTTTTTTCGATTCTCGATTCTTCTAAATTATATAGGCCTACATGATATTCTCTCATAATGAATTTTGTTAACAGCTTGGCCATGTAGAGAAACCTTTTTAAAGTTTCGTTTTAATGTAATAGGCTTCACAAAAAGCTCAGCCTTTATTTATGAATAGCAATTTCTGAAAGCCTGACAACATGTCGGATAGAAGTAATGATTTATTTAAAATTATGAATGGGAACTTCAGTTCACAATTACAATATAACTTCAGTAATTGGCATTTCATTTTTTATAAATGGAGACATTTTATTTACTTTTTATTTGTGTCTTGTTTTGACATCTATGAAGCGCTAGTGGAGTAAAGGTAGCCGGAGACGTGGGAGGGAGTGATAGAGAGAGAGAGAGAGAGAGAGAGAGAGCGAGAGAGATTCAAGCACTCCTGAGTGAGAGTGAGCATGCTGAACAAGACTTGAGGTGACAAACCAACGGACCAGAAATGCTTTCGATCCGTCATTGTTGTTGTTGCGGCATAAATAATAATAATATTTTTATTATCTGAAATCGGCATTTGCTTTAATCGTTTAATTCACTAAAAGTAACTAATGCATAAATAAGACAGTCGATGATTAATTATTTTTCCTATATATTACACCGCTCATGGATTTTACCAGATACATACATAAGAATCGGAATTGTCACATTAATCAATGGAGAATCGAGTATCGGCGATTGCTCGATACCATCAGAATCGACGATTTCAGATATCGGCCCATCCCTAGTCGAAATATATCTCGCTGCGAGATGTTTTACCGCATTTTCTCGGTTGCAAATCCGGTTCGGCTGGAAGAACTGTAGCTGTTACACCAGTATTCTGTAACAGAGCCTAGCCAGAGTTACATTCTGCCTCCTATACAAGAAGAGGATGATAATATTCCTACCAAGCTACAGCCAAACAAATAACTCTCATCCCCACAAACAGACGGTGCCCATTGTAGCTCTAAGACTCAAAACCATAAACTTCGATTTCTACTGTCATGGTACAGTCGACACTTCTTTACGTGAGATGTCCTACAGCCGACATGAGGTACCTATCGGTAGAAAATGGAAAGGTACAGTATTTGCTCTTACCGCTTGAATGATTTTAGGAAGGGTATTCAGTTATAAAATTGTACTAAAGTCACGAAATTGCATGTATTGGAGATGGAGAGTGACGGTTCGCAAGTGTAGGACCCAAAGCTGGTGTAGTGAGAATATGATGTATAGGTGTGAGACGAGGCTCTTTACTACTGGACGCTCATGAAAACCATGACTAGGTAAAACATAATGCTTCCAAATGATTGCTCTCTTAGAGAGTTAAAGAGATATACTCGGGGAGGTATAGATTCGTGGAAGGTTTAAGTTACGATATAAAGTGGACAAAGATACAAAATTATGCTTTTAGCTACTGGTATTTCGCGGGTACCATGACTCTATAATGCAGAGGCTAATTTGTGCTTAAATTTGACTGCTCATTAGAACGGAAATAAAGACCTGTGTAGAATAAATTGGTTAAAGGTAAGGAATCGCGCTCCTTGCTAATAGTTGTTGGGGACCCCTGAAACATTATTGCTTAGTTTGACTGATGACTTAAATTTGAATGTTAACTAAAGTGAAAATAAAGAATTGTGTACTCGGTGCCCCTTTGACGGAATAGATAAGTGAAGGTTTAGGTTGAATATAAATTTATCAAAGGATTGGAATCCCCCTCCTTTTCGCTAGGAGTTGACGGGGAACCATGGCTGAATAGGTCAGATTTTCTTACGTGATGCATAGGCAACTGTTTCGTAGCGGAGGTAAACATAAGGTGAATATTCATCGAGGATAATAATTAACCAAAAAATAGAATAAAAGCTAATAATTTTTAAAAAATTTTTATTGTATAAAAGCCGGTAAAATTTTATTTCTTTTAGCCTCCCTGGAAGAAGTCTAGTTTTGCTTGTACAAGTAGCCCTAAGCAAGTTCTGAGCTATGGCACTATAAGTTAAATACGAGGTATCATGTAGTCTTCTAAACGGCAGGGAGTGGACATTATAACCGACTCACAGGCTCACAGGCTTAGTAATGTTTAGTTTGCAGGAACTGTGTTAAACTAATCAAAACCAGGGGCGCTGCTTTACCTCCTCGCCGCTTTACCTGCGCAGGTAGAAGCAGAGTTAATTAAAAACCTAGGCGCCACAGCCTCCTATATAACGGAACTTCGATTCAAATAGGCTTCTTTGCAAAATGTTTGAAACATTTACTGGAATTTGTCTTTAGTCCGAAGGAATTTGTTTATGTAATACGATGCCACTTTAATGGATACATCGTTTTGGAAAGGTCTCAAGAGAACATCTCTTATTATATATGACGTTGCCATGGTTTGTTCATGTTAAATAATGTCTTACGTCTAAAAGTAGGTTAAACCACGACTTTATTGGCTTAAATTCGTCTCTTGTAAAAACACGTGTTGTCCTTCAAACACGTTTTATACATTCGGTAGTACAATATGGACACTATTATTATATTGTATATCATAATAAATAGAAAGTAAACCTCATGCCTCATATTTTCCGCTACATTTTTGGCCCGTTGAGGAAACAATAACGTCAACCGTGGTGTATTGCTAGTGACGTAGTAAAAAAAACTTTGTACTGTACAAGTGTTAGAAGAAGAATAAATCTGTTATCGGATTCAAATGCATTAATCACAATATATGCTGAAGCCCGAAGGCGATATGTTCCCACTCCCTATAGTCCCACTTCTAGTGGAGCTCTTTGCATGAATATACGACAGATGTGCCCAGCGACACTTGTGACCATGTTGAAATATGCCACATTTGTGACCAAGCTACCCCAAATATACCATGGATTGGGATACCCACATTATTTCATGCATTAGGTATGATTACAACCTCTCTGATTCCCATCACACTTTGGACTGGCTAAGTGATAGAAAACAAGTTTCACCATTACTTAGAAACACAAGTCAGTTTTCTATCATTTAGGCGTGTTCAAATCAGCTATAAGCTTCGTCATTTTTATATTTGTTTTTTTTATATCATAGTTTAACATGTCAATTTTTTTTTGTATTTTAATTTTTTTTTTTTTTTTTTAATTAATTTCGTACTATTTACAAATATTGTCATTACTTTTATCATTATCCAGCTCAGCTATTTGAGCTCAGTCTAATTTTTGTAAGTAGGACATAGTTAAAAGAAATGTTCTTATGTCACCATTTTGTTCATAAGTCTTCTCCACAGACACTTCTTCATGTGGAAATAACACCCCTTTACCACAACCAAAGGGAACACCTCTTTTAACGCTGATATCGCTGCTATTTCGAAGTCAACGTTGACAGTTCTTGGCGACCAGCTAGGTATAACTTCACGTATAATTTAAAACAGCCTAATGTATGTCTCTTTCTTTTTATTCGGCAACTGTGCAAACGCCACAGGGTATACATTTGTTTCTTCTGGCGAACTTACAAAATCGGCGTAGATTGAATATATCTGCGAAAACTGCTTGCTTGAGCTCTTGAACGATCCATCCATAAAAAAAATTCTTTTTGGAATTTCAGTCCCTCCCTTCCTCTGTTTCCACAGAACACTAAAATTCTTTCACCAGCGTTGTCGTCAGCGAGAAGAAAACTGCTGCCATCTTTCATTTTCAATATTGATGTCTTCGCGTGTTTCGGGCTCTGTTTGGTTTCCTTGAGATTTGTACCGTTGACGATGGAGATCTCTCTTCGCCGCACGTTGAGATGGCATCTCCGTGACAAATTCATATCCTTTGTTGTGAAGTTCGTCTAATTCTTCATTATATATTTTCGAAATAGATGTATCTTCATCTCGAGCCCTCTTCATCGCTTTTTGAACAGTTTTCTTCACCTCCAGCCTTGCAACATCTGGAGCTCCACATTGATGATCGGTTTCACTCAATACCTCACCGTCTCGGCTCTTGATAGCGCCAAAACACTTTTTTTAGTTTACCTTTGAACATCGCCAAGAAATCACTCCATCCTCATTTTTCCGCTTGAAGTAATAGCAGTAGCCTTCGTATAGCGCGCACTCTTTACCCTTCGTTGTCGTAGAGAGCTCCATGGTAGTATAAACGTCACTGAATACACTATACGAACAGTCCGAATACTAACAGCAAGACAACCAGGAATACTAATTAACACCAAGACAGCCAGGAGAAAGTGTGAAGTGGCATTCGGCTTAGCAGTGTGTCAGGGTGAGGGTTGGGATTTCCAGTGTATCTCCCCCCCCCCCTTGAACCAATGTGGTCACAAATGTCGCTGGGCACAAGTGTCGCTGGACACATCTGACGCGACACCCTTTGCATAATTTAAATCTATCTGCGTTTTTGGTAACCTTCATATTTACATTTCTCATTGCAACTTATGAGAAAATATTGCCTTATCCTCACCTTTTCCAAGTGACTTCTGATTTTTACACTTCATCCTCACACAGAATTATAGTGATTAGATTATCCCAAGGACGCAACTTTGCACGCGTAACCCATGATTCAGTCTCTGGAGTAGATCAATATCCCTACCCCAATCCTACATACTCACACACCCCTAATAAGGAGTCACTTAGAGGTGCTCGTCGCATTAAAATAATTGTAAGGTTAACAAAGAACGATTGCGATGACAAAAAGAATACAAAGAACAAAATATCCGAGGCTCAGAAAATCCGAACTCTGGAGTAACCCTAAATGTCCCCGCTTACTACCTGGTCGACGAGTATCAGAATATCCACGGCAAAATCTGGCCATGGATTATACTGGGGAAATTTAAAAACTGCGAAAAAGTTCATTGTTAGCACCAGCCGGGATTGCGTGCCCATTTGTAAATGGTACCTTGGTGAGGTAGCCCTGCTGCAAGTTTTGCACAGACAGGTACGTACAGAACAGGATGTCACCATGTTACAACTAACAAGTAATCAGTAAGAGTAACGAACGGGTTTGGTTGTAAATGACTCCTGGTCCTTTGTTATGTTTATGTAACTAAGTAAGTTTGCAAATGAAATTCGAACCGAGTAAGTTGGTTATTTCTACAATTTTTTCTATTTTTATCGCTTACCTAGTCGTTTTTGCAGTGTGCGGGGATTCTAATCCATTGACTGCATCTCCCCGATGTTTGAGATATACCTTTGACGACCACTCTTAAGAATATTTTGAGACCGTAAAATAGACCTCTCGAATATTTTGAATCTCATAATAGAGGTCCAATTTCCCAGCGAATATTTTGAATCTCATAATAGAGGTCCATTTTCCCAGCGAATATTTTGAATCTCATAATAGAGGTCCATTTTCCCAGCGAATATTTTGAATCTCATAATAGAGGTCCATTTTCCCAGCGAATATTTTGAATCTCATAATAGAGGTCCATTTTCCCAGCGAATATTTTGAATCTCATAATAGATGTCCATTTTCCCAGCGAATATTTTGAATCTCATAATAGAGGTCCATTTTCCCAGCGAATATTTTTAATCTCATAATAGAGGTCCATTTTCCCAGCGAATATTTTGCGACTGCTTTTGCCGGTTTCGTGCCCGGATATTCTGAGACAACATGAAAAAACATATTTACAGTTCTTCACTGTTATTAAGCAGACAAAAGTCGAACAGTGATTTCTTTTAAACGCAAATAAAAATAAATAAAACTTCATACATGCGGAAACCTTTGTGGTGATACATCTTTGTCTAAGCGATTCATAGCTAACTGTATCTAACAAGGACAGGTCTTTGTTTAAAATTGAAACAATGGTTCACAGTAATTGTTCCTAGGAAGGAGAAACTAACGGAGGATAAGCAATTGTTGTGGATAGATTATTATATTTTTGAATTTTTCAAAATTTCAAAGGAGGTTTTAGTTTTTCTCTAAATTACATGTAAACATTGTCTTCTTTATACACAGCACCGTAAAGAACACGACGACAACACTAATTTGTTTGTAGTTCGGCTAGTTCATGGTATTTAAACAAACTTAAAGACGTTTTAAAAGAAATTTTAGTGTTGCTATTTGCTTAGAAATAAGGTGTAAAGATTTACTTTCTTAATGTACAGTATCGTAAATAACAGGGAGACAAAATAGTAACTAATTACGTTAAACATATAATAACACCATTTACGAATACCTATTGCAATGCAAGAAATAATTAAAAAATTTGCTATGTTACACGCCATAAAGTATAAAGTGAAATATTTCCAGGAATGTTTTAGTTCTTTCTAGAAATAACTGATCAAATAAGAGAAAAGTAAAGTTTTTTGAGCAATGTGGCATTAAATTATACCTATATATGTAATATAATTAAATTCATAATGCAACTTAAAAATCACAATAACAAGAAATATATTGAAATAATAACTAAATAACAACATGTAATTAAAGTTATATCTTACAACAGCCTTATGTATATTTTAACTTTTGTTCGGCCTAAATATATATACTTTATGACATGTGTTACAAATTATTTTATAAATTCCTGATTTTTCTAGCATTGTAATTTTATCTTGGGGTTATCTAATATGTATTTAAGGTTGTTATAGCAGTTTTTTGGCCTTTTAAAATTAATATTGTTCAAATCTAATATATTCCTTTAGTTTAAAACAGTGCCAAAGTATAAATTCTTGTGCTTAACTATATTGCAATGAGAGTGTCATAGAATACTCTCTGCCATCTCCTAATCTCTGCTTTCTCACAATATTATTCATGTTGTAAATTTTACATTATTATATGTTTAATAGTAACAGTCAATTCCTACTTAAAACAACAAAGAAATTTTTTATTTTAGTTTCTTTTTATTTTATGAATATGTATTTACATATATCAGAATAAGAATAGAAATCGAATTTACTTGCAGTTTTCCATTTTCCTTTCAATGTATGGAGTTGGACTATTATTTTTGTTTTTTACTATTTATACACTTTCTTTATTTTCGTCGCTTGCATTGTGTTGTAGTTTCTTTTCACTTTCCTTTCTCATTGTCCGTTTGTGAAGCAAGGTTCAATACCATTAATCCAGTTTGTTTATTTTATACTTTTTGTTCATTTTTAATCCTAGATTATTATTTATGTTATTGTGTGGTAAGGAACCATGGCAACATTTTAAGGTTGTGCAATTCATATTCATCTTTGAGAAGTATATTACTAGCTATGGGAAAGTTGGCGCAGTGCCACGAAGATATGCAGTTCGAATCTGACTTCAACTCCCCAAATTCTTATAATTTAATTATTGAATAAATTTGAAAAAACTTCATTAACATCAATTATTATGCACAATAGGTTAAAAAAATGTATTTGAACTTGACTGGATGAATAAAAACGTATTTTATTAACGATTGAAAATTTGTGCAAGATATATATCAGGAGAGGGTGAACTAATAGAAGGAATTTAAATAAAACGGATTTTATACCCTTACTTGACCTGACAAATAAATGCTGCAACATTACGTTTAGCAAAATAGTTAGATAATATGTGTGTCGTTAGCTCTATATATGTATATAGGTCTAAATATATATTTATTATAATTTATCAAATTCTTAAAAAATTATTTTATATAGTCCCGATTTTTCGATCATCCAGAATTTTATAAGTCAATTCCATAGTCAACGAAGACCGAAAGAAAATAACGAACCCTCTCACGCATTTCAATGATAAAGCAACCATCACGAATAAGTATAACTATACAAATTTAAACTAAAACTTATAGGTTATGTCTTAAATTATACATTACAGAGTACAATGTCTGTAGGTATACTCACTGGATAGTGACCAAAAAAAAATTATTGGTGGATTAAAACGCGGTTAAAGCAACAGATGGTGTCACTATGTATTAATAATTCCTTTATCTCCCTATATAACTTCAAATAGTTATATTAATTGAAATTTTAACTTGAGAATAATCCAAAAGAATTCAAGGAATTTTGGTTGTTACATGTTACATTAAAATGAATTATATGATGCATAACTAATCCTAACTTTGTAAACCTATTGTTATTCACTTATTATTTGATAAGTTAGTGAGTTTCTTGTTATTATGCTTTCTTATTTCATTGCCAATTAATTTATTAAGTAAGTTCATCTTCTTCGTAACCTATAGTTTAATTATTTTTTTTTTAAGATTAACTATTAGGCTCCATTAAAGTGTGAAATAACCAAGCAAAATAGTGCTTAATGTAACGCAACTTCGTTGTAGTATTAGAATCTCATCTTACAGCAGTATATTCATGCCACTACTACAACTTACCCTTTACCGCTAGACATCCCTGCAGTGAGTAAGTTGTCTCTGGGATGATGCCAGTGCGCTTTGGAAGAAAATAAAAAAGATAATAAACAAAACACGCGGACAAAGGGCGCCTAAGCAAAACAAGCATGCCATACCATTTTTTTTTCAAACAGCACAAAGAGAAGTATATAATGCACCTAGAATCCAGCTTGTGGAACCTCTTCGCACATGAATCCAACTAGACTCCCGCTCTCGGATGACAAAGGTCAATCCCAACATAAGGGCTGATGTACCACGCTCCCTGGTGCCAGTGCGCTTTGGAAGAAAATATAATAGATAATTAAAAAAAAAAAACGCGGACAAAGGGCGCCTAAGCAAAACAGGCATGTCATACCTTTTTTTCAAACAGCACAAAGAGAAGTATATAATGCACCTAGAATCCAGCTTGTGGAACCTCTTCGCACATGAATCCAACTAGACTCCCGCTCTCGGATGACAAAGGTCAATCCCAACATAAGGGCTGATGTACCACGCTCCCTGATGCCAGTGCGCTTTGGAAGAAAATATAATAGATAATAAACAAAACACGCGGACAAAGGGCGCCTAAGCAAAACAAGCATGCCATACCATTTTTTTTTTCAAACAGCACAAAGAGAAGTATATAATGCACCTAGAATCCAGCTTGTGGAACTTCTTCGCACATGAATCCAACTAGACTCCCGCTCTCGGATGACTAGGGTCAATCCCAACATAAGGGCCGATGCACCACGCTCCCTGATACCAGTAAGAGATCCCGAAGCCCTGGCTTTCCACCGGGACAAGACGAATGATCCAATCAGAGCTTGCGGTTTCGATCGCTTTCCCAGACGTAATCGCGACCAGTAGAGCCCGAACAATCCGGTTACCCGTATTACTCGTCTGGTAAGTACGAAATAGACCTACAACCACTCCAAAGTGTTCTAGGGCCGGAATGACCATCAGGCTGCTTCTGGAATGTCTGGCGAACACTTGAACCTTAACTCTAAGCGTCTCACAGAGGAGAGTAGATGCATGCCAAAACCTACCCAACCCATTTGTAGATCATAAAAACCTAAGAAACTCTTAAGACTTCTCATGTCTTTACGTTGAGACAGGTAGTGATCAACTTGAAATATTTATATTCGGTTCACGTTGTAGCCTAACACTCCCGATATAATAACTTTTCGTTATTTTTGTGCTTAATTGGAAATACGTGGTTATAGAAACGTAAGGGAGCTATCCTACCGGACTCCCGAAAGGTCACCTATTGTTTCCTTTTATTGCTCCTACACAATTTTGTTCTTCATAAACATACAAAATTCCAAACATGATGGCTCCTTTAGATTGTTTAAGGGACACTTTGACATAAAGCCTAGCTCCGGACGTTTTTATTTAACGCCCAACTTGATTGCATCTCTACTATACTAAGCAGACGATAGATAACCTGACGGGAAAATTTAATCGTACTTTTGAACGACATTATACCTGCACAATATCTTTCTTATCCTGTTACAATTACTTTTGAAAGTGGTTCTCTATAATATGGCTAGAGAATAAATTCTACTTTCACAGGCAGTTGTAACAACATAACAAAAATTGATTCAATAGAAGATAAAAATTAATTATTTCATTTCTCAACGCCTGCAATATATTGTAGAATTGCATTTAAATCCGGAGTACGGTAAATTTTAAAATGTCCCCTTAAACAACCTAATTTTGTGATAACAATCTAAAAATTATGATTGGGATTTCATAATAGGTTTATGAAGAGGAAGATTGGGTTGAAGTAAACAAATAAAACAATAGTGACCAAATGCGGTCTAAAGGAGGTAGGATGGTATTTACGAATTGTTTATTCCATAATATTTAAAATGTCTTTTTATAATTTAGAGAATAAATTCTACTTTCACAAGCAGTTGTAACAACATAACAAATATTGCTTCAATAGAAGATAAAAATTAATTATTTCATTTCTCAACGCCTGCAATAGCCTATAATGCAGAATTGCATTTAAATGGAGTACGTTAAATTTTAAAAAGTCCCATTAAACAACCCAATTTTGTGATAACAATCTAAACATTATAATTGGGATATCATAATAGGTTTATGAAGAGGAAGATTAGATTGGAGTAAACAAATAAAAACAACAGTGACCAAATACGGTCTAAAGGAGGTAGGATGGTATTTACCAATTGTTATTCCATAATATTTAAAAATTTATTTTATAATTTCTCTTTTACCAATATTAATATCTTTTGCTTTTCTTTCTGTATTTTTTTATATTTTTGTTTATCTTTTAAAATATTATTTAATCTTTTCCTTCTTTCTTGGTTTACTGGGGAAAGAGTACTGATTCTGTGTATTATTTTGCCTAATCCACGGTATGATTGTGTTCTTTATTTAATGACTTTCACTTGACTTAAGTTGAAGTCTATGAAGAGTAAAGGTGGGACCGTATTCATTAAAATAAGAGCAAAGTTAATAAGCTATTAATTAGTTTATTGTACAATTATGGTTTTATTCTAAACATTCACCTCGTTATTATATAAAATAAGGTGGTAGCTCATTTAACAGAAAAATAAAGAACGAAAACAGGGAAGAGCGGAGTATAGCCTACAGTAAATAGGTCTGGCGTGGAATGCAGTCGGACGGGCATCTGTCTGGAAGGAAAAACCGAATACAGCTCAGGTAATGCGGCTCAGGATTGATCTTAACCGATTTATTGTAAAGCAGTCCATGGGCGGAATGTCATGGCGACGGCTTGTCGTTAACACATTTCTGATTGCTTAATTACATCGCGTCCCTTATGCTCTTAGCAGGCTATTTACTGCGTCTTTATCATCGACAATCTACGGTTTTAGTAGCGGAGGAGATTTATGCTTTGGGTTTATACAAAACACCAGTCTCTCTAAAAACTACACAAAATAATAACGTAAATGTTATTGATAAAAGGCTATATGGATTTATTGTAAAGCAGTCCATGGGCGGAATGTCATGGCGACGGCTTGTCGTTAACACATTTCTGATTGCTTAATTACATCGCGTCCCTTATGCTCTTAGCAGGCTATTTACTGCGTCTTTATCATCGACAATCTACGGTTTTAGTAGCGGAGATTTATGCTTTGGGTTTATACAAAACACCAGTCTCTCTAAAAACTACACAAAATAATAACGTAAAAGAATGTTATTGATAAAAGGCTATATGGATTTATTTTTCAATTCCTTATGTCAGTTCACACTGTCCCTATATATCTTGTTCAAATTTTCAAACATTAATAAAATAGTTTTTATTCATCTACAAATAGATTTTTTTAAACTTATAGTAGATGCCAATTGATGTTAATACAATTTTTTAAATATTATTGCAATAATTAAATCTAAATAATTAATTTTAGTTTTATATGAGAGAAAGACTTTTCACAAAAAGAGGCAAGGTATGCAATGTAGTTATTTCATCCCATTTGGCTTAAAATAACTGATAACATATGATTTTATTAAACAGCTGATTTTATGTTATAGGTTATGTGGTAGAACAGCTGTTTAAAACACGTAGGCTATGTTACTTTATTTATATTAATTGTAATTATTTAATAAAAAGTAACTAAAATAAAATTTTTCTTTGTTGAACCAAGTAGGAATTTATTTTATTTTTCTTTCATATTACTTCTTTATATTAGAATTTCAAAGCTATTAAGATTGTACAGAATAATTGTTGGATTATTTATATCCATTCAGTATCACGATGGTAATAGGTAAAGATTTTTATGACCCTCCTGAAGGATATTATCTTTGTGATATAAATATGATAGTTGAGAAACTTCTCTATAATAAAGATGAGATAACCGCCTAGATTGACTTTTAACATAAAGATAAGAGTGGTGAAGACTTTCTACAATAAATATCAGAATGGAGAAGGATTTCTAAGAAAGGTGAGAGTGAAGACAATTTTCTAGGATAAAGATGGAGGGGAGAAGATTTCCTAGAATAAAGATGACAATTATAAAGGCTTTGTAAGACTAGGATGAGATTGGAAAAGATATTCTAAGGTAAAGATAACAGAAATAGGATTTGAATTAATTGAATGCTTCCAGTTCAAAAATTATACATGTCTCTTCTATTTCAGTTGTATCCAGTTGAAGAAACTAAATTTAAAAGAGAATACATTATTCAGCAATAGTGAATGGTTAACTATAGAACTAATTATCGGAATAACCATTATCAAATAAAACTACTATTTTTGCAATTTATCTAGTCAATAATCTATACGAAAGTGACATAAGAATATAAAATACTCTTCATTCCTACCTTAGATATTCGAATTTGATGAATGTACACGGGAAATTAAAGCACTTGCCACGACACAGTTGTATGCGAATGCAACATTGTCCAAATAATGGTAATCGTAGTGACTAATCAGCAAAGCCTGCATGAATGTGGCAAACCTTATAAAGTAGGTCTTAACAGCCAGTAGCAAACCGTGCGGAAATGCAGTATCAATGATTCCACTTTTATATACTTCTCGTATGCCCTGCATATTCCTTAGCAGTAGATTTACTAGCACTTGCCTGGACGGGTTGACTGGGGTCTCAGGCAGTACCTGCTAGAGCATAGCTTCCTAAACTGGGGAACGCGGCCCACTTTGGGGGGCGTGAGACCAGTTGGAAAATAGTAAATAAATTCTCATTTAGTTAAGACTTTAGTAAACAATTTATCAAAATTTAAAACTAAATTAACAACGCAGATTTTTTTACATAGGTAATTTTATTGAACATGATGTTCAGAAAATTTTAATGAAATTTATAAAAGTAAACAAAAGCCACACTAATAAGGCCATTAGAGAATAAAATTCGAACGAGAAATTTGAATGCAGAAAGCTTCAAGAACGGACTCTAAAAATCATTTCGCTTGGAGTTGTGACGATAGAAATTAAGGAAATGTACACAGATAGTTTGAAGTTTGGCAGGTGTGTTGAAAAAAGGGCTAGGCACGTGGCGGAAATAAAAGATTTTTTCCAGCAGTTAATAGTGGGGCCAGACATCTGTTGCTGGGGTTTACCAAATATTTTTAGCCCTCCTATTTTAATTATAAATCAAAATAAAGTTAATTTACTTATAAGTAAAAAGTGAATTAATTATAAGTAATTTATCATAAGTGAAAAATAGTGTATTTTTGTGGTAGGAAATAACTAACCTTAGTTCCCAAAGAGTTTTTAAGCTAAACGAGGACTAAATTTTAAAAAAAGGCATTACATTAGCTATGAAAGTAAAGGCTCCGGGGGTCGTCATCTCTTCCGCTCTATCAGGAACTGGCTTTACCCTTCCGCCCCCTCCCTTTGAACAGAATAACGGCAGTGGTATATTGACAATGGTTCCCACTGGGAACTCCCTACTCTGAGAGTAGGCACGATAGGTGACACCATTCGAGAGTGATAAAGGTCTTATTGCACTAAATAAACCGAACCAGAGTAGCGGGGCACGGGAAACCTAGCTGTTCCAAAGCTCCAACTGGTCCCAAGTAGTTCTAGAAAAGCCGTCGGAACAGTTACGTCTTGGAGTATCGTTTCGTCTCGGAGCGGGCCGGTATCCAGTCTATACCTTACAGTAATGCTTTTGGACTCTTTAAGGCTGGTACCATGTGTCGTGGCATGAAGGCCCTCTTCCCGTCTCAGGCCTAATGCTGGTCACCTGGTCAGAACTCATAGTATTGAAGTTCGTGGAGGCATAGATTCGCATGCTGGACTGCAGGTATCCGCAACATATGTTACGCACTATTTTTCTGTTTTAGACAGAAGGGATAAGAGACGACTGCCTAGATGTCCTTCTGATACTATTTTCATTTTCCCACTGCTTTTATTCTTCTTAACTTTTTTCTAAACTGTTCATGGGCAAATATTATATTAATAATTTCATGCATGCTGAGGAATTTTATCCTAATCGTACGTTAATGGAGAATCGAAACACCTTGAAAATCTTTGACGCTGAAAATAAAGTCAGTCATTCAAAAAAAGGGGTTTGGTGGCCCCGAGTCTGTCCGCTGCGACACTGATTGTGAGATTTATTCCTGTTCTGGGTTTATAGAGGTGGAATGGAGAATGGGTTTCTCCTGAGGTCCTACTTTTATTTACATTTGAGGGGAACTGGCTTGGCTTCTATATATGACCATACGTAATACACGTGTCAGGCACTATTCATGGTTAGCTATATTTCCCTAAGTTACTGACAAATTTCTTAAAGATCTATTTCTGTATGGAAATGTGTATAAGTTCTAATTGCTAATGACTGACAACTGTTTTTATTTTGACTTGTTCGAACTGTAAATTTGCAAACATTTTCAGATTTGCCAATAACGTTAGGTAGGATTGTGCTTAGACAGGATCTACCACTTAACTGGATCCTCGGGCGGCGTTCTGCGTGAAATTGGTTACAACATACTAGTGAGAGTCTATATTTTCGCAAGTTGAGGAGACCTTGACATAAGGAAAGCAACGAAAACCACAACGGATTGTGCCGAGTTTAATGGCCGAGAGTTCGACACTGTAAAACTTCACGCTAGATTCGGTTATGCCATCAAGACTAACTTTCTAATTCCGGTACTTTATTCATTTTAAAGGACTTGGTGTTCTAATCCAATGGTTAAATTTAGAAACATAAATACCAAGAATTTAATATAGAGTAATAAAGCCAGATATTGACCACTCTTTTCTCGTATATATATATATATATATATATATATATATATATATATATATATATATATATATATATATATATAAACCATTCCAATTGTTTGGATATATATATACGGATATATACGGCTTTCTATCATCCGGAACGTTCTCTTAACCGGTACATTTTCAAAACAAAAACAAATCAGTACATTATTCTATTTTGTTGTTACGAGTACAAGATGTGACTCATCGGAAATACAGTATAGAACAAATGTAAAACAGATATCAATTGACCAACTTAACCAAGAAATAGTTCAAGAAAAAGTAAACGTTTCATGGAGTAATGCTGCAACAGCTTTTATAACGCTGTTAACGTTTGTTGAAGGTGCGAAATGCTACTCGATTCCGGAAGTTTTCCAACTGCATATGCTTCATTCACAATTTGTTGAAAAACGGCCATCGAGTATCAGGCTGTCAAGCATTCGTGATAATTTTCAAATCATTTAAACATTATAAAATCATTAGTCTTTGTATAGTTAAGTGTACTGGTGCAGGTTTCATTTGAATGTTGTAAGAGCGAAAAACGTTTTTTAGCAAATAAATTTCATTTCTTCATTCGGTTTTTTTCATAAATTTTGTGTGCGCGAGCGTGTGCTTTTATTAATACGTACGGAAATACAGTAATTGCATACAAATAAATATGGATGAGATTTCAACAGTACCTTCAATTTTCCTTGATAGGTAGCATAACGTTATGCACAGTACGTACTGTATATAGGCTATATAGGTTAGGTTCTATTATCCGGAAATTTTCGATAACCGACAACATGCCGACCCCGAGGGTGCTGGATATTAGAGCGTTTACTGTATATATATATACATCCGGATCAAACGATACCAAGTTAAACACAGGAAAATCCTAAAGCCAGAATCGAGTTCTGTAGATCAATGCTGTGGATTACTAGATCAAATAGAATCTTAAATACAGTCGTGAAATTATGAATTTTATTAAATAGATTAAATAGGACAAAAAGAGGTTATTACGGTACGGAGATCTCAGAACAACAGAAAACACAGGCATAAAGAATGGAGTCGATGTTAAAGAGGTGATAAGTGGAAGAATCTATGACAGAAAAGCAAAAAGAAATAGAGACTAGAAGAACAGTGAACTCCTAAGACTATTAAGCTTTTATTAGAGCTGTTTTCTAGTGTAATAATAAGTTATTAATACGCATTCGAAAGGTTTCAAGTTTCATTTCCTTTTAGATGTATGCTTTAGAAAAATATTTTTTATTGTTTTTCTGGTATTTAATTTAATATACCATATTATTATTGTAGCCTCTATAGCAATTTGATTTTTCACAATTATAAAAATAACGCTTTAAAAAAATTGTAATCATTTGACAGCACGTGTCCTCAGTTGGATCTCAGAGTATAACAGTATAAGAAGCAAGTTCCATTCCTTTTCCTACTTGAATGTATATATAAATGTAAGTCACGTATATATTTACCTTTCGATCAATGTGTTCGGTGTATCTGAGTATTCACATTAAAAATTCCAACTTATATGGGGCGTAACGAATAATCCCTGACACAATAAAAAAACTCCCTTATGCTACCCTACCCACGAGCGCCTTGATCATACTCTTATAGCCTATTCTTCACCATAAGCCTTTAGGCCCCCTGCTTTCTCATATTTATTACTGTCCTCACATTCCTTTACATTTCACGAAACTTAACATTAGCAAATTTAAAAAAAAGCAAAGTATAAAAATGCACAAACCAATTCTTTTGTAATAATGCACGTATTTATTTCTTGTTGTCATTAAATTAATTACGAGCTTGTGTGTGTGTGTGTGTGTCTATGTGTTGAGTTTAATATTTCGAAAAAGAATATGAGAATGTCAATATATAACACTTGCTTCAATATTGGGTACGGTTAAAAGGATCATGGATCACGTATCATTACCTACTCTCTATTGGAGTCACAATACTGACTTTACGCCCTACAACTCCAGGATAAGCAGAGTAGATGGGAAAGAGACTAGTGCATAATAGGCCTATATAGAAGGTAGATGAGGAACATTACTTCTGTCGTATTATTTCAGTGGAGCTATGAACACAACTTTCCGAAAACCGAAAACTCTTGGGTACGGAGAGTTAAAGAAGACACAAACCTGGTTATACAGTGCTGGTTACAAAAACCTAAAGAAATACATTGATATTATACGGTCAGTTCCGTGAAGGTAATCATCCAGGTCTATTTGTAATATTATTTTGAAGTGAGCCTTAAAGTAATGGTTTGTTGTGTTCAACAAAATGTTGTGCCACCTGTTTGTGCTACAATACCTTAAACATTAATGTTTCTTGAATGTTAAAGTCCAACAATACAGTACTTTAAACATGTTTTACAAATTTTAAAATATCCTATCTACAAAGATAAGGAAACCTCTTAGTTTATGTTAAGGTAAACAGAGATATTAAAAATCACTCTACCTGTTTCAAACCGTCCAACCGTCCCATTGATTTCGATCCTTGAAGAGGCGCCGAAACCTCAGTTCGTCTTCCTCGGAGTTTTTCCACTTTCCTTTTACTCCGGCACTTCTTACCATCGCCACAATCTTCCGGATCCGACTGTACCTCTCTGTACTCTTCCTTCAGGCTCCTCCGCTGTGCCGGACTTTTAGTAAAACGCTTACGAGAAGCTTTTGGCGAGCTCACCGGGCTTGTGACTGGCGACGTCAGGGGCGACAAAGTTTGCAGTTTTTGAACCAAGCTACCGAACATTTCTAGAGCAACTTAAAAGCGGCAATTTTCTAACTTTCAGTTTTGTTTTACGTTTACAACACGAGAAAACTCTGTCATAACTAAATTTAAATAAAAATAACTTTTGCAATCTCCATTATCTGCTGATTCGCATTTAAAAAACAAACCCAAAAGAAAAACATTAGAAAATAAAATCAACACAGACAAGCTCTCGTATTAAAACCAGTTTAAATCAACTACACTAAAGTAAAATTACCGCCAGCGAAAGAATGTTTTGATCAAGTTTTCATTTAAACCCGTGCCTTCCAGATCTAGAATACTTGACCAAGTTTTTACCCTCACCAACCAGTCCTCTTGAGATCAAGACAAACACACTCTTTCATAAACCCCACCAGCCGACAAATGCGTCAAAAACGCTGTTCAATGCACGCCGAACATAAAGACTTCCTTTGATAACGCATTCGCTGTGAACTATAACCTCAAAAGAATGCGACATGTTCCAATAATTTTAAGGTTATGTCTAACACTTCCAAGTTTAGTGAACTTATAACCTAAAAGCCACGCGTATTGCACGTCACCAAACACAATTTGTAACCACTGAACTATCACTAATTCCCGATTTATAATTTAAATCCAGAATATACAAGCGAAGAACACCAACAACTAACCTCTCCTCAGTATACTCGCTAACTGACTGAAAAACTAAACCAACCAGTTTTTGATTTCGTCGTAACACATGCACGTTGGGAATAACACAACAATCCCCACCTAGACTGGTTATGAGACTCGGCAATGTTCGGTTCCGTTTGCCGAACGTACACGAATAACGAGCTGTATGATAGCATTACTGTATCTATTCTATAACCTATCAACAGGTGTGACAGGTGCACGGCGGCATACAAACAGTAGTTTGTCAATAATGAAATATTATTTGGTAAAGTTTGCTTGTATCTTTGCAGGTTAAAGCACTTCTACAATATTCGAGATTTTAAATATTCTAGCTATATTTTAAAACAAAGATAGACACTTTTGTAGTACAAAGGCCTAACGAAACACCCTCTTTTCTTACACCTTTGACATTATAATACATTTATAAATTGTAATTTTTAGTGTATTCATCAAGTACGCTTTTAGAGTCGTAAACGTTTTTACAAATTATCAAATGGCAAAAAATAGAAATATAAAAATATTATTATAATCATTTACATTCAACTAGTCATTTATTATTGATATATAACTATTTTGTTAGTACTTTGCATATAATTGAAATTACATCATTCAATAATTGGAAGATAGTTATGGCACAAAGAAATACGAAATTGGGAGATAAAAATGTATCACAAATCCAATGCAGAGTTCATACCATCGATTATAACCCGTCAAGGACAACATGCCTGCCACACCGCCCATTGTATTTAACATCCAAAATACTAACCCAAAAATCAGTAGTCTGTCCCAAGTCATTATTCTACCTTCAACCAGTGAGTGTATTGGGGTAGATCTAATGCAACTACTCGAAGCTAAATCATTGTTTCAGATTAAAGGGATCATACAAGGAACAAATAATATAATCGTTTGGAAGTTATAACAGATTTCGGTAGAAGAGGGCTATTTTGCTATAACTACAGAGTTGGAAAGGATAAACCAAGACACCATTGATAGGCTACATTTACTGCGTAAAAATATTTACACTTTGGCGAAGAACATACAAATAAACAAGACCGAAAGGAATGTTCAGGAATATGGACACTCTAAACAGGCATCCAATAGGTGTAAAGATCATTCGACTGAACGAGTTCGATGCCCTCTGTGGGCCAAGAAATTTTCACACTTTAAATTTCTTCTATTTTAAACCGCAAAACACACGATAATGTAATTATTTTCTACAGAGCCGCCCTTAGCAAATGCGAGGCCAGGAACAAAAAATTTTTGCAAGGCCTTTTTTTTAAAAAAAAAAAGTGGCCTACCCCGAAAAATGTTTGAAATTCTCGCGCAAATAGGTGGGTTTAGAGCAATTTTGATGAAGTAATTTCTTTTCAAAACACGTCAATTATTTACGTGAGTTTTTTCATTTGCCAAGGTTGAAACGACGTTGCTATCAAACGATGTTTTGGATTTTTTCGTCGCGAAGGCGATATCTCGTTCATAGGTTTTACCATTGTATTAGTAGTTCAACATATTTCGCGGGCAATCAGACAGATATTTTAATGACGTATACCTGTATATAATTATAATATATTCATTCATTCTAAACTTTTTAGATTTATTTATGTTTTAGCACGAGTAAGGTTTTGTGGTGCGCTCTGAATCAGGATGGCTCTGATTTACTATTAATAAATATGCACGTTTGTTAAATAATGATTTAACTAAATGAATTTGTTATTACAAAACGTTTGGTGAGAAGTCTGATGTTTTTTAAATTTGAATCTTAAACTTTATTTAATGTCTGTTAATAACTATTTAATGTGTTCTAGATTATTGACAGATCACAGATGAAATCATTGCAAAGGATTTTAAGATAGCAAATCGAAACATAGAGTGTATTTGTAGTACCATGAATTAGTCTGTGATCTGGCATTAACCTTAAACACATTAATTTCAATCTGTCATGTTGCAAACTTTTTATGTGAATACAAAAAAAAGCTTGTGTTGATCGAAACTAGACGAACTTTGAGGAAAAGAGAGAAAATTCTCTAAACATTTGTAGCTTTTAACGGTATATGGCCCATGCACTTAAACTTTAAGGCTAGCGTACAAATCCCATTATAACAGTGAATGTTTACTTTGGGCACAGGATTGACGATCTCTACCTCTGAATAGAAATTAAGCGATCTAACCCATCCTGTGATTCTCTCCTTCTCTCAGTTAAACATAATGTCCATATTGTATTATTAACTATATTTTTCACATCCCTCACACATTTGACATTGTCACAAACAAATTAACAGCCGTCACAAAACACATGTTTCTCGTCGCCGTCTTGGAATTATCGCTTCACTACACATCCATCATAATCTTGTGTTTAGAGAATATCTGAGTTACAAATAATAACAATATAATAAAATTACCCGTGAAAATTAGTTAAAAATTAAAATAAGACGTTTTTACAAACAACAACACACCTAAATGTTTTTAAAAGTGAATAAACCTTGATAAAGGACGTATTAAAACGCCCTTTAAAAATGTCTAGATCTATGTTTTACTCTCTAATCTGTGGTCAAGTAATAGACCAATATTACCTCGGTACAGATAAACGACTCGAACCAAGAAAGACATGATTATCTACTAGCTCTACACACACTCACGGATAAGAATGCACCTGCAACTTATAGGATTCCTTAGCGATTTTTGATTTAAGGCTTCCAGTTACAAGAATCACATCAGAACCGTCAATATGCTTTTACAAGAATCTTACCAAACAGAACCGTCAATATGCTTTTACAAGAATCTTACCAAACAGAACCGTCAATATGCTTTTACAAGAATCTTACCAAACAGAACCGTCAATATGCTTTTACAAGAATCTTACCAAACAGAACCGTCAATATGCTTTTACAAGAATCTTACCAAACAGAACCGTCAATATGCTTTTACAAGAATCTTACCAAACAGAACAGCCAATATGCTTTTACAAGAACCATACCAAACAGAACCGTCAATAGGCTTTTACAAGAATCTTACCAAACAGAACAGCCAATATGCTTTTACAAGAACCATACAAAACAGAACCGTCAATAGGCTTTTACAAGAATCTTACCAAACAGAACAGCCAATATGCTTTTACAAGAATCTTACCAAACAGAACCGTCAATATGCTTTTACAAGAATCTTACCAAACAGAACAGCCAATATGCTTTTACAAGAACCATACCAAACAGAACCCTCAATAGGCTTTTACAAGAATCTTACCAAACAGAACAGCCAATATGCTTTTACAAGAACCATACCAAACAGAACCGTCAATAGGCTTTTGCAAGAATCTTACCAAACAGAACCGTCAATATGATTTTACAAGAATCTTACCAAACAGAACAGCCAATATGCTTTTACAAGAACCATACCAAACAGAACGGCCAATATGCTTTTACAAGAACCATACCAAACAGAACCGTCAATAGGCTTTTACAAGAATCTTACCAAACAGAACCGTCAATAGGCTTTTACAAGAATCATATCAAACAGAACCGCCAATATGCTTTTACAAGAACCATACCAAACAGAACAGCCAATATGCTTTTACAAGAACCATACCAAACAGAACAGACAATATGCTTTTACAAGAACCATACCAAACAGAACAGACAATATGCTTTTACAAGAACCATACCAAACAGAACAGACAATATGCTTTTACAAGAACCATACCAAACAGAACAGCCAATATGCTTTTACAAGAATCATACCAAACAGAACAGCCAATATGATTTTACAAGAATCATACCAAACAGAACAGACAATATGCTTTTACAAGAACCATACCAAACAGAACAGCCAATATGCTTTTACAAGAACCATACCAAACAGAACAGACAATATGCTTTTACAAGAACCATACCAAACAGAACAGCCAATATGCTTTTACAAGAACCATACCAAACAGAACAGACAATATGCTTTTACAAGAATCATACCAAACAGAACAGCCAATATGATTTTACAAGAATCATATCAGAACGCCAATATGCTTTTACAAGGGTCATTTCAAACAGAACCGTCAATAGGCTTTTACAAGAATCGTATCAAACAGAACGGCCAATATGCTTTTACAAGAACCATACCAAACAGAACGGCCAATATGCTTTTACAAGAATCATACCAAACAGAACGGCCAATATGCTTTTACAAGAATCATACCAAACAGAACAGCCAATATGCTTTTACAAGAATCATACCAAACAGAACAGCCAATATGATTTTACAAGAATCTAGCCAAACAGAACAGCCAATATGCTTTTACAAGAAATATACCAAACAGAACAGCCAATATGCTTTTACAAGAATCATATCAGAACACCAATATGCTTTTACAAGGGTCATTTCAAACAGAACCGTCAATAGGCTTTTACAAGAATCGTATCAAACAGAACGGCCAATATGCTTTTACAAGAACCATACCAAACAGAACGGCCAATATGCTTTTACAAGAACCATACCAAACAGAACCGTCAATAGGATTTTACAAGAATCTTACCAAACAGAACCGTCAATAGGCTTTTACAAGAATCATATCAAACAGAACCGCCAATATGCTTTTACAAGAACCATACCAAACAGAACAGCCAATATGCTTTTACAAGAACCATACAAAACAGAACAGACAATATGCTTTTACAAGAACCATACCAAACAGAACAGACAATATGCTTTTACAAGAACCATACCAAACAGAACAGACAATATGCTTTTACAAGAACCATACCAAACAGAACAGCCAATATGCTTTTAAAAGAATCATACCAAACAGAACAGCCAATATGATTTTACAAGAATCATACCAAACAGAACAGACAATATGCTTTTACAAGAACCATACCAAACAGAACAGCCAATATGCTTTTACAAGAACCATACCAAACAGAACAGACAATATGCTTTTACAAGAACCATACCAAACAGAACAGCCAATATGCTTTTACAAGAACCATACCAAACAGAACAGACAATATGCTTTTACAAGAATCATACCAAATAGAACGGCCAATATGCTTTTACAAGAATCATACCAAACAGAACAGCCAATATGATTTTACAAGAATCATATCAGAACGCCAATATGCTTTTACAAGGGTCATTTCAAACAGAACCGTCAATAGGCTTTTACAAGAATCGTATCAAACAGAACGGCCAATATGCTTTTACAAGAACCATACCAAACAGAACGGCCAATATGCTTTTACAAGAATCATACCAAACAGAACGGCCAATATGCTTTTACAAGAATCATACCAAATAGAACAGCCAATATGCTTTTACAAGAATCATACCAAACAGAACAGCCAATATGATTTTACAAGAATCTAACCAAACAGAACAGCCAATATGCTTTTACAAGAAATATACCAAACAGAACAGCCAATATGCTTTTACAAGAATCATATCAGAACGCCAATATGCTTTTACAAGGGTCATTTCAAACAGAACCGTCAATATGCTTTTACAAGAACCATACCAAACAGAACGGCCAATATGCTTTTACAAGAATCATACCAAACAGAACGGCCAATATGCTTTTACAAGAATCATACCAAACAGAACAGCCAATATGCTTTTACAAGAATCATACCAAACAGAACAGCCAATATGATTTTACAAGAATCTAGCCAAACAGAACAGCCAATATGCTTTTACAAGAAATATACCAAACAGAACAGCCAATATGCTTTTACAAGAATCATATCAGAACACCAATATGCTTTTACAAGGGTCATTTCAAACAGAACCGTCAATAGGCTTTTACAAGAATCGTATCAAACAGAACGGCCAATATGCTTTTACAAGAACCATACCTAACAGAACGGCCAATATGCTTTTACAAGAACCATACCAAACAGAACAGCCAATATGCTTTTACAAGAACCATACCAAACAGAACGGCCAATATGCTTTTACAAGAACCATACCTAACAGAACGGCCAATATGATTTTACAAGAATCTAACCAAACAGAACAGCCAATATGCTTTTACAAGAACCATACCAAACAGAACGGCCAATATGCTTTTACAAGAACCATACCTAACAGAACAGCCAATATGATTTTACAAGAATCTAACCAAACAGAACAGCCAATATGCTTTTACAAGAACCATACCAAACAGAACTGCCAATATGCTTCCAGCTGGCATTTTATTGGCTCCAGACGACGAGTGTGCATCTTAGTACTAACTCAGCATTTCCTCGCAGCTTCTAAAGACTTGATAGTACAGTATTACCTAAGGACTAGAGCCAAAGTTGCATTTTATATGCTGACGCGTCTATCATCTTTCAAAGAACTCAGTGTAGAAATCGCGAAACTGGTTGACAAGTTTGATTTAACAGTGCGAGCAATTCACGTCAAAACAGAATGAACAAATTGCATCCGATCGAAGGAGCGGCTGGTCGAACATTTTGGCAGTCGTGTATCTGCCGGCTCCTGACCAGGGGACTCAAGGCGGTTACAAAACAAACAAGACTCGCGTTAGGTTGGCACAACTGACGCGATCCATGTGGCACTGCTGCCAACTACATGCCTGAAGTCATATCACGAAATTAATTTCTGCCAATGTTCCGTTTAGGTAAAACAGGTTTTGCAGAGGTAAAAACTCTAATAGAATGCCCACGCTTGTCCGAAGGATTCGGTTTCAAATTGAATATATTTGAAATGTATTAAATTACTTCCAGTTGCGGAATAATTCATTTCCAAATGTTGGTGTTAGTTTGAAAGCAAATATAATATGAAATCAATACATTATAGTCAATAAAAATTATAATCAACACTATGACACAAGTGTATGGGATTCTGAAGATTAAAAATATCAAATACTGTATGCGCCAAAATAAACAGTAGTAAAACAATTGTAAGATTTTTTTTTTCATTTTATTTCATTTTATTTTATTTACATAATTTTACAAACATAGGAAAGTAAAAAGAAGCTAAATAGGTTTGACTCGGGTAATGTTCTGTACGATATCCGTTCAATTTGAGGCAACACTCGTACCGTTCTTGAAGGCTTTGCACTACAGACAAAAGTTGGGCGACCTGAATAGCCCTTCGGCGGTGTCAAAACACTACCCTATCCTTGAAATTTTCAAGCAAAAATAATAGCATTACTAGGCGGGTTTTTGTGAAGTTGTTCTTGAAAACGAAGAATAATGCAGTGTGTGACAAACTTGGCCCACCCGCACGTCAATTCCAAATGAGCGAAAATAATGCTCATGATAAACGTTTTCTCTGCAGTAGTTAGCACCATGTCCGCAAAAACTAACCTCAAATGAAATATGTCAACACGAATACGCGACAACAATCAAAAGTCGGCACAGCTGATCGAGAAGGCAGTCCTACAGATGATTCAGTTTCAGTACTGTTTCTTTAGCACATACGGTATAAATATACTAGGCCTAACATTAAAGTAAAGAGGTTCATCATTTAGCCGATATTTGTAGATAATTTCTTTTTAACTGTAATTGTTTATTACGGACTTAATGTAGGAACGGTCTGGAAATATTACGATTAGAATAATATTTAATGATCGAAGTTGAAATATAAATTTATTTATGTTACTATGCTTGCAATCATGAGCGGATACAGAATTTCATCATAGAATGAGATACAGAGTAAAATACATACTGTGTAGTAGATAGGTTTCAGGAAATTGTATTTCCGAGACCCTTCCTGCTGAATTCTATTTAAAACTAAATGTAACGCATAATTTGGAAAGTTAAAACAAAAAACAAAAAAAACACTTATCGTTACTCCAAACATTTTCTAAATTATCTAATTTGCCATAGAAACTTTTCTGGTAACTACACCAAGATTAGATGGTGAAAAAAATGTAAATGGGTAGTTTAATATGAGATAAGTCTTTGCAAGGTGTTTTGAAGAAAGGGTAAGGGACGTGACGAAGGCAAAGGACGTTAGGTAGCACTCAATAACGGGGACAAACATCTGTTGCTAGTGTAAGCCAAAAATGTCTTCAGTAAGGTTTGAATTATTGGCGTAAACTTATGTGGGAGTAAATTGATACAGTAGTTTCAGTAGCCCGTGTCTAGTCTAACAATAGGTGAAAAACAAATAATATAAACCAAAATTTTTTAAAAGTCAATTCCTACTTAGATGAACAAAGAAAAAATTATTTTAGCTACTTTTTAATAAATAATTAGAATTAGAGTAAATAAAGCAATATAATCTATTAAAGAATAGGCTATAACCTAAATAGAGTATAAACAGCTGTTCTACCAAAAAACCTATAACATAAAATCAGCTGTTTTCTGAAATCATATGTTATCACTTATGTTTAGCCGAATGAGTCGAAATAACTATATTGCAAACCTTGGCCCTTTTGTGAAAAGCTTTTCCCTCATATAAAACTAAAATTAATTCATTATTAGATTCATATTTGAAAAAAAAACTGTATTACAATCAACTGTCGGCCATTACAAGTTTTAAAAAAATGTATTTGAACTTGAATGGATATAAAAAATTATTTTAATAGCCTATAAGGATAGTGTGAACTAATAGAAAGAATTGAATAAAGTCAACTCTCTGGTGAATAAGGGTATATTCAATCTTATAAAATAACTACCTGGTCCACCTTTAAAAATAACAATATTAGTAAATAATTAAATTGTATTTTATGTAGGCTGCTGAGAGGTCAATGACTGTTCTTTAGCCTCTGGATCCGCTACTTTATACGAATGTCCATAGCCAAGTAGAACAGAAACCGTAGCCTACAAGATGGTTCATAAAACGTTCACATGTTTCATCTGTCCTCACCCCAACATCTGCAATGACTGTCTCCAAGTAGTTATGTGCCAACCCTTTCCCTTCTTACTGTAACCAGCTGACAAAACACCTGTATATTTATATAATGTATACATTTAATATTGAACACTAAGTAATAAATCTGAAAGAGCGAAAGGAAACAGATCGTGTTAGGAATAACAGCAAGCTGCATCACAGATGAAAATGCAGTGATTCTAGATAACAATAGATAGAGTCTCGTAAATACTCACGCTCTGCCCCTTTTTAAGCGTACCATTGCGCTACAGTGTATTTGCGCGTCCGTGATTTATAAGTCCGATCTTAAATAGTGCTGACATGAGTGGATGGTGTTGACTTAATTGAAAATGGACAGGTAATGATTAATTTAGGAGGTTAATGGGTCGTGTTTTGTATTAATCCATATGTCTTGTATCTGTGCTCTGATAATTATATGTTATCTACAACCTAAACTTACCGCTGATTTATAACACGTTTTTATTTTGTCATACTTTGCAAAATTTCTTCTAGATTTCCTCTTCCTATCAACAGATAACTAAACGTTTTCGATTCTTTACTTATTTTTGTAAATAATTAATATTTACAACAGCATTTATTACACGTAGGTACTATTTTGGTCATAATACATCACTATGTAGGTCTACTAAATCAACTGTTTTATGAATTCAGATGTTGCCAATTACTTTAAACCAAATGGGACGAAATATCTATATTGCATATCTTGCCCTTTTTGTGAATGTTTCTCCCGTATAAAAATAAAATGATTTAGTTAAATTTAATTAATAAATTAATATTTGAAAGCACTGAATTAACACCAAGTGTCATTCACTACAAGTTTTAAAAAATGTATATGAACTTGAGTGGATGAATAAAAAGTATTTTATTAAAGATTGACAATTTAAATAAGATATTTATACATAAATAAATATATAAATAAATATACAGTAGAACCTCTCAAACTCGATTCCCGAAAACTCGACATTCCGTAAAACTCGACAGGGCCGGTGAATTAATAGTTTTTTTACACCGCCCATAACGTAAAGCTTTTTATCAGTACATAGGCTGCCCAAGAGCGTTAGAAACTCAGACTAGGTTACTGGGTTTTCCAAGGTCGTTCAACGCACCCTTTACCTGCCCAGCTGGGGCGTTATCGTGAGGCCGCAAGTTGACCTGGGATTCCCGGGCAGGTCATACTGATTCTCAATAATCTTACGACTCACCCTGATCTGCAATATTTACAGGACAAAGACATTAAAGCAATGTTTCTACCGCCGAACGTCACGTCTCTCTGTCAACCGATGGACCAAGGAGCTTTGGCAGCGTTAAAGAGAAGGTACAGATGTAAGCTTTTGTCATCTTTGGTGTTGTCCTTGGAATCGGTTGAGGAGCTAACGGCTAAACTAAAGAAGATCGATTTATTAGATGTAATTGGATGGGTCTCTCAATCTTGGGTCGAGCTTGAGACCATAACCCTAATTCGTTCTTGGAGGAAACTTCTAGATCACGCAGGCAATGATTTGTCGTGTGACGATGGAATCAATTCTGAAAATAGCAACTTGATTGAACTCATGAAAAAATCCCAGGGTGTGAAGAGTCTTCAAACAATGATATCAATGAATGGATGGATCTTGACGGAGCATCAGAACCATTAGGAGAAGATGAAATCATCGCAGCTGTCAAAGGGCGTGACGTAGAAGGGGACGATTCGGAAGAAGAAGAAGAGCAAGAGGATCGACAAGAAAGAAAAGTTAGCCACAGTGAGGCTGTGAAATTTATTGAAGGGACATTGCAGTACTTAGAGCAGCAAAATGCAACTGGAATGGAGATTCTGTTCCTCAGACGACTCCGTGATCGATCTGAAAGACGCCGTGAGGAGACAGAAAAGCAGTCTTCAAGCACAGGGTTTTTCAAACGACTTCAGTAAGTTTACTTTTACACTTTTCTTCTAGTGTTCAGAAAACTTCCCATAACTAACTGTGATGGACTTTTATAAGCAGCATAAACAACTTCAGTAATAATTGTAATGAACACTGTATTTTCAGATTCTACTAGGCTTTTTGTCTCAAATGTTTTTTTAATTTTTTTATTATAAGTTGATAAATGTTGATATAAATATATAATTGTATATAATAAATCAATAAATGTACAATTTTAATACTCTAAATAAGCGTTTTTATTCAACTCCTAGTTATTTTTATTTAAGTTCCCTAAAACTCGACAACCTTTAAGTCCACATTGTGTCGAGTTTGAGAGGTTCTACTGTATATATATATATATATATATATATATATATATATAGCGAGAGTGTGATTAATAGTAGGAATTGAACTATTGTACTAAATTTTTCCCTTTATTTAATAACTTTTTTCCACTTAGTTACTGTTTTTTCATCTTTTTAAATACCGATATGATTCAGAGTATATATATATATATATATATATATATATAGTTGTGTTAAGTATGTCTAGAAGTACGCAATAACTTAGACGCGCGCGCTCACTTAAGGCAGATGCAACTAACAGCGACCTGTGTCTAGATAGAGATACAGACACAATGTGGGCGTACTGGTAGTAATAAAGTAACAGACTAGAAACAGTTAAATTTAATTTTAAAAGACGCCTCGGGACACAGTGTCCACGGAAAATGGCTTCAAAGTCCATCTTCTAATGGTCTTGTCCGTTGTTTATGCTTTGTCATAACTTACGAGCGTCACGCATAATTCCATAGCCTAGTCTTCGACCCGAGGCCTCTTATTATCCAAGGACCTCCTTACACGACAGAACTTACCCGTACCTCTTTATGGAGGTTAACATTTTACTAGCAACCATCCGCCCAAAGTCGCCTTGCCTGTGCAAACAAGTAATTTTCTTGACCAGTACGATTCATTAGTACATCTGTAAGAGACGCAAGTGATTGCAAGAAGGCAGTGTTAATACTATAAATTACAATATGTTTAAATTAATACCAGACAGATCTCTTAACCAAGGCTGAAAACGGGTAAGCAGCTGACGGCTCCAATAAATAAATTTACCCTATTCTTAGTGTTAGGACAGTGCAATGTATTTCCACTGCTGTGTATGTGCCAATAACAGGCTGGCATACCACACTGGTTAAATGATTCTATACCTTATTTTTTTTTTGAAAGGCTCATTTTATTTAATAATAAATTTCTACGAAATTAAAAACAAACTACCGAGTGCAAAATAGTACTCTACTGTACACAACACCGTCACTATCTTGAAACCTTACACAAATCCATCGACCACCCACAAACGACGTAAATGAGTAGAAGCAGTGACAAATCAACCAATGACAGTAGTGGTAAAATATCAGTAACCTTTCAGTCACAATCACAACAGACAACCTCCCTCTACCTTTCACTGAACGACATTCACGATAATCGGCGCCGTGAGCCGAGCAGTGACAGCAGAGCCAGTGACAGTGACAAATCAACCAATGACAGTAGTGGTAAAATATCAGTAACCTTTCAGTCACAATCACAACAGACAACCCTCCCTCTACCTTTCACTGAACGACATTCACGATAATCGGCGCCGTGAGCCGAGCAGTGACAGCAGACCCAGTGACAGTGACAAATCAACCAATGACAGTAGTGGTAAAATATCAGTAACCTTTCAATCACAACAGACAACCCTCCCTCTACCTTTCACTGAACGACATTCACGATAATCGGCGCCGTGAGCCTAGCAGTGACAGCAGACCCAGTGACAGCGACAAATCAACCAATGGCAGCCGTTTCATCCAGTGACTGCGACGGTTTGCCCAATCTTCCAATCGATCCATTGTCACTGGAACTGGCATTTTCCATATTTTGTTACTATTACCACCAGCGACAAACGAATATCAGTGGCAAGTCAAAGTGACAGAAAATATTGACCATCCCTATTTCCCATGTAATTCCGTTGTTGCCACCTCCTTATCCTTATGCTTACAGGAAAGAGTAAGAGGCCTCTATGCCCCCGGGAGTTGTTCTACTTCAGATGCGTGACTCTGCACAGGTCCCATCATGATACCCCTATATCACATAGGTTTTATAAAACATAATATTATTTCATAATTATTATAATATTATAATTATTATAAACATAATTATTTCTATATTCACGTCGGTAACCAGGTTGTTACTTCTTTAAATACTTATGAGTAAACCAGAGAATTATCTATATGTTTGTACTTATATACGAGACGTATTATTGCTATACACGGACATTTCCGTAACTTAATCTGCTTAATTTCCCCACATTTGAGAACTAGAACAAGTATAGTGTGGACCATGTAACCGTGAATTTGACCTTGAGAGAGCAGTAGGCGAGACAGGAGATAGAGGGTCAGTAAGAATACTTTCCTACAAACATGATAAGGAGTGTCAAAACACTGACTTCCATGAGAAGGTCGATATTAGATAAATTCGATGATAAATAAGCTTCTTTATGAAATAACAAACAATACTGAAATATGTGTAGACATATCGGATGCAAAAACTGTTCATGTATCGAACATTCTGAATATGTAACATGTTTTCAGACGTTACAGTACCCTAAGCCAAGGGCACGGGGTATGCCAATGCTATATATATATATATATATATATATATATATATATATATATATATATATATAGGTCTCGGGTATGGAATAATATAGAAAGTGAAACAGAAACCGTTGTTGGATAAAATCTGTAGAAGGATATTAAAAACAGTTGAACACATTCCGCCCTTGTTTATTGTTATTAATTATAATTTATACTGTTATTGCACTTTTCTGTAAAGTGAAACCAAATATTTTGTTTATTTTAGCTGTTGTTTTCCATATAAAATTTAACTGGCTCTTTTAAGATTAAAAAGTATTTAAACTATTGTAAACATTTATTTCCACTCTCGCTGCCCTTTACTTTAAAGTTTAATATTCCTACAACGTATGCCGGTATGCTTCATTTTGGGCCGTAACCACGTGCTCACATAAGGATCCTGAGGTCGTTACTGGGTCTTACGTAGGCCTATGCTGTCTTTAAACGTAAGGTGTAGACGTAAAGGAGGCGTGTGTAACCATAACACCCTCCTGGAACATCTCTTGTACTTTAATTTACGCTATCTCTAACTAAACTAAGATAAATTACAAAATGTATTTGGCGGGAAAATTTTAAAACGTCGCTCTATTCTATGTCAAAAAACAGTAGTAATAAGTTTCGAAAAAATAGTCGGTAAACCAATAACTTCCATTCTGTGTTCGGAATAAACGTGTGTGTTACTGTGAATTGGGCTTTATGTCCTTTCATAAGCTTGTCCCAAGAGCTTCGAATAGTACTTACACCTACTGACTCTCCTACTGAAACAGGCTATAGACAGTAGTTAATCGGGCTTTATGTCCTTTCATAAGCGTGTCCCATGAGCTTCGAATAGTACTTACACCTACTGACTCTCCTACTGAAACAGGCTATAGACAGTAGTTAATCGGGCTTTATGTCCTTTCATAAGCTTGTCCCAAGAGCTTCGAATAGTACTTACACCTACTGACTCTCCTACTGAAACAGGCTATAGACAGTAGTTAATCGGGCTTTATGTCCTTTCATAAGCGTGTCCCATGAGCTTCGAATAGTACTTACACCTACTGACTCTCCTACTGAAACAGGCTATAGACAGTAGTTAATCGGGCTTTATGTCCTTTCATAAGCGTGTCCCATGAGCTTCGAATAGTACTTACACCTACTGACTCTCCTACTGAAACAGGCTATAGACAGTAGTTAATCGGGCTTTATGTCCTTTCATAAGCGTGTCCCATGAGCTTCGAATAGTACTTACACCTACTGACTCTCCTACTGAAACAGGCTATAGACAGTAGTTAATCGGGCTTTATGTCCTTTCATAAGCTTGTCCCAAGAGCTTCGAATAGTACTTACACCTACTGACTCTCCTACTGAAACAGGCTATAGACAGTAGTTAATCGGGCTTTATGTCCTTTCATAAGCGTGTCCCATGAGCTTCGAATAGTACTTACACCTACTGACTCTCCTACTAAAACAGGCTAGAGACAGTAGTTAATCGGGCTTTATGTCCTTTCATAAGCGTGTCACATGAGCTTCGAATAGTACTTACACCTACTGACTCTCCTACTGAAACAGGCTATAGACAGTAGTTAATCGGGCTTTATGTCCTATCATAAGCGTGTCCCAAGAGCTTCGAATAGTACTTACACCTACTGACTCTCCTACTGAAACAGGCTATAGAAAGTAGTTAATCGGGCTTTATGTCCTTTCATAAGCGTGTCCCAAGAGCTTCGAATAGTACTTATACCTACTGACTCTCCTACTGAAACAGGCTATAGACAGTAGTTAATCGGGCTTTATGTCCTATCATAAGCGTGTCCCATGAGCTTCGAATAGTACTTACACCTACTGACTCTCCTACTGAAACAGGCTATAGACAGTAGTTAATCGGGCTTTATGTCCTTTCATAAGCGTGTCCCATGAGCTTCGAATAGTACTTACACCTACTGACTCTCCTACTGAAACAGGCTATAGACAGTAGTTAATCGGGCTTTATGTCCTTTCATAAGCGTGTCCCATGAGTTTCGAATAGTACTTACACCTACTGACTCTCCTACTGAAACAGGCTATAGACAGTAGTTAATCGGGCTTTATGTCCTTTCATAAGCGTGTCCCAAGAGCTCCGAATAGTACTTACATCTACTGACTCTCCTACTGAAACAGGCTATAGACAGTAGTTAATCGTAATATTAATTCCACAAAATGATAAACCGATGCTAAAAGTAGAAAATTGGAAGAGAGCTTTAAATTGAGAGAGAATTCTAAAAACTTATTTCTTATAAATGTCAGATAATAAAACTTGGAGCAATATTTCTTTCCTACAAATAATGTTTATATACTCGTATTATTATCATATTTCAAATAGATTCTTATTCACTATTATCCAAGACTGGGAAAGATGAAGACTTTATTACAGCTAATGTGCTACTCTACCTAATGAGAACCAATAATATCGTAACTAATTATTATAGAGCAAATTATTATAATAGAACACAATATCAGGAGCACAGTGGTAGAATATATTACAATGAAAATATTGGAAAGAAATCCAATACAAACAAAATATCAAAAATAACAAATAAAACAAGTTACCTAAGATTAAACCCTTATTTACATTTCGATAACCATGTCATTATCATCAGAGGGTATTATTACAAAATTACAATCTAGCAAACAAGATGTTACAAACTAGAGTGATACTAAATCGTTCTCTACGGACGCTAGAGACTAGCTTGTTTTATACCTTGTACAAATAACTTGTTTAATTTGTAATTTTATTATTTTGGTGGTGTTGGGGTTCTTTCCAATATTTTTATTGTAATGTATTATAATAGTGTAAACTATTAATTTACTTGCTGAGAAAGTAAGTTAATAGTATTAACATAGTTATTCCAATAACTACTTATGACATATCTACAACATTAAAATATAATTTGTTTCATAATAATAGTTTTTGTCATGATATTATCGGTATATATCTAGAAATAGGGGGAAAAATATTGTGATTTTTATCAGTTGTTATTAAGCCAACAAATATATTTTTTTAAAGCATAAAAAATAAAAACTAAGTACGGTGATAGATTTCAATTAGTTTTTTAAAATAATTATTTATGATTTAGTCAGTGAAATCAGGTTGATTACAATAACCAAATTCAATTATATTAACTCTTAATTTGCTTCGGAAGTTGAAAATATTTATTAAAGAGTATTTTCTTAAAGATATTTATTAAATTAAAGCTGTGCAGAACGAAGTGAGGTCGAGAGAGCGCGGGAAATGCCCTCAAGTAATTAATTTTTAATTACAGTCTGCAAAAGTGCATTTAGCTTCTGCGCGTCAATTCACTCGTAAAACTCTCCGTTTATGGCGATAAGATTTCATTAAAGTCGGAATTCTTTGGCAATGTTCTGAACAAGGTTTAATTAAATACGCAATTATGTCCACTAGCGTAGTCAATAAAATGGCAAAATTACGTTGAAAGAAGTGAGTTCTTTGAATACGCCGTACGTTTCACAGAAATGTTGAGAGAGAATTTAAGTTGTTGAATAATTTAAAATTGTGAAAGTGTGTAGCTGTTACGCTATTTATGTGTATGTTGTTAGTTATTTGAAAATTTAAAAAAGGTGTTATAGCACAAAAAAAAGTTAAGGAGTTGGATGGTTCATTAAAAAAAAATGAAAACAAAGTGGTTGATTCAATTGAAAATTGGTCTCCTGAGAGCTACACTGGAATGAACAATAGATAATGAAAATGGTGAAATGGCATCCTGAAATAGACACTTTACTGAACAGTAAAGGGTAAAAGAAGGACCAACGGTCTCATAAAAGATAAACTGAATGAATAATAGAATATTAAGAAGAGTGAAAGCTACACTGAAATGAACAGTACAAGGTAAAAGAAGGGTAAATGGTCTACTGAATGCTGGAATGAAAAAAAGGTAAAAGAGAACAAAATAGTCCCCTGCCAACTAAAATGGAATATTCAGTAGAATTTAAAAAGACAAGAGGTAACCTGGAAGCTAAAGATCAAGGGTTATCCTGAAACTACAATCAAATGAACAAGAAAAAGAAGGGGGAATGTTCTGAAACCTAAACTAAATGAACCATAGAATATGAATAAAGGAGAAAAGGTAACGTGGAATCCACACTAGAAGAGTGGAGGCTGAAAGAAGCTGAAATTTTGGCTGTGAGGGATATAAAAAATACTGTGTACACTAATAGAATTATAGTAGGAACTTCAAGAAGTAAAATACATGCCCTATACCGTAAGTACACCTATCGGTTTAGAAATAGGGAGTTATTCAATCATTTTATCTCGGAAATTTTCAGGGTAAGGGAAATATATAATGATTACGACTAAAGAAGGAGAGAATATGGACAAATCGTGCCAGCGTGTTTGTGTGCATGTGAATGTGTGTGTGTGTGTGTGTGTGTGTGTGTGTGTGTGTGTGTGTGTGTGTGTGTGTGTGTATGTGTGTATGTGTGTGTGTGTGTGTAATTTGTCTTATTTTACACTTCAAAGATTCTACAACCCTTGAAAGGATCAGTTTCACAAGAGAAATAATAGAAGAAACAGTCTTGTGCAGAATGTACTAAGGCAATAAAAAGTGAAAATATACAACGGTTTTTTGATGAAGAGAAAACTTCTATAGAGAAGCACACACTAACTTTTGGATGGAAATAAACAAACAATTTCATAACGATATAATTTCCGTCAGTTTACTCTATAATTCACCTCAAAGAGAATTACAAGAGAACACATGTTTTCATACAACAGCTGACTTTATGTTATAGGTCATGTTGTAGAATAGCTGTTTTACACGTAGGTTATGTTACATTATTTATTTAACATTGTTAAAGGAAAAGGTTTTTATTAAATAGTTTTCATCAGTAATTGAATATAATAATTTATTTAAATTTTGTTAAATCTCGATACAAATAATTGAATATAACGATAGTGATAACTTTTTTTTAATCCAATGTTAGAAATTAAAACAATCTTGGACGCCTCTGTTATTTCTTAAGAACTGATTTCAAATGAATTTGTTAAGGAAATTTGTATTTAGAAACATCTAATGAATGTTTTTTGTTACCTAAATTATTTTATTATTATTTACAATAAATATTAGTCCTTATTATATACATTCCTTAAATACAAAATATGGAATAAAGATTTTAAAAATTCATATTTTTGGCGATTTTTATTGAAAAGTTTGCGAAACTATTATTTTTAATTTGTTACTTGTAGTTCAAATTTTGGTGTTAAATGTAAAAAATTCTGTATTATTGTTTATTATAAAATTAATTTTTATAAACTTATATTTTCATTCCATTCGTTGAAAAGTTTGCAAAACTATTAGCTCTAATCTTTTATCTGAAACTGAAAATGTTTGTATTAAATGTAAAAATTATATATTATTTTTTCTTATACTATACCAAATGTTGCAGTAACAATACACAAGTTTAAATGCTTTTCTCAATACAAAATTACTAGAGACGGGGAAATTAAAGTTTTCATTTCTGTCAACACTTGCCCGAGTGCCACAACCAATTTTTTTCCCTTTATAACACAAAGAAAAGTTTGACTACATAAAAAAAGCAGAGTACGCCTACCAAAAGGTAAAGAAATGTGCCGATGAACCGTCTGAAGATGTAGATAGTGTCAGCTAACAGCTGAATGATTAACTGTAGGACCCATTTGTAATAACTTTCGAGAGTGAAACCATTTGTAATAACTGAACTCTAGATTGTGACCCTGCCCGCTCAGGTTCAAGTTGCACATGTGTACAAACTTGATACACCACGACTCATTTTGGCAAAGGAATGCGGGACGAAACCCAACACGAGTTGATACGATCTCAAACAATCAATAATTTTCGTTCTTAAAAAAGTCAACCCCTGTCAACCAGTGGCTATCTGATGTAGAGGGTAAGCGCAGAGTATTGGGTTCCGACCGCACGTCAGACCTACGTCAAATATACTTGTCAAATTGGAAACTAATAGTTTGTGTTGGGGGAGGGCGTGCATTTCAATTGACGAACTGCAAACTAATATCCAGCTCAAATATTTTCATACTAAAGAAGAACTTTTACAAATAACTGATAAACGTAATCGCAATTTTTACGGTAAAAAACTAGGTATTTCTCCACAAAGATGTCTAAGAGTCTTTACTTAAAAAATTATGTTGAACCCGAAAGCTCATAAAATAGGATTCTGTTACAATAATACAATTAATATATACTAGAAATTGTTAAAAGTCAATTCCTACTCAGGAAAATATATATTGTAGTTACTTTTTATTAAATAGACCTAGTTATAATTATAATATAAATAAAGTAGTTTAACCTGTGCGTTAAAACAGCTGTTCTACCACATAGCCTGTAACATAAAACCAGCTGTTTTATGAAATCATATGTTATTACTTACTTTAAGCCAAATGGGACAAAATAACTATATTGCATATCTTGCCCCTTTTGTGAAGTTTTTCTTTTATATAAAACTAAAGTTAATTTGTTAATTAATTTAATCAATGAATTCATATTTATAATAACTGTATTAACATCAGATTGAAAATTTGTAATATATATATATATATATATATATATATATATATATATATATATACTTTTAAAATATATACAAATACGTATAAAACACAAGTTTAAGGTAATAATAAGCAGTGTGTGTGTGTGTCTGTGTGTTAGAGTGTGAACTTTTAGAAGGAATTTTAAAAACTTGAGTACATTTTTACGCTTATTTTTTTAAATTTTATAATGAATTATTAATATGTAATACTATTTTTAAGGATCACCTGACATCACTAAAACCGGTAAAAGGCGGATGTGAGAAGGTTGATACATAATAGCTTCTGGGCTCTGGGATGGGGGAGAGTCGTGGCTAAGAGGAGCTGAGTGCATGACACTATAACAGCTACATCTTCGTGTAGGGACAAAGATGCTATTGTAAATGAGTTTGTATTTATTGCTAATCTATATACCAACATACGAGTTGTATACTGTTCACAATAATAGTCTATCTTACAAAATCGCAAAATATCGGACACAAAAACAAGTGTTCAAAGGTTTCTCCATCACTAACATACGGTTTATTAAAACCGTGCTCTTCAAATATTTCTGTTCCATGATAAATGGATCCAATTAAAATGTTGATAACCTATTGCGTCGAAATCGAGTACAGGACTGTGAGCTAGTCACTCCCTTGGTTTTGAAGAGAGTAGCCAGGTGGTTTTTCGATCTGCGACCTAAGTACAATAGCCTCGTTATTGAACCCTTTTGATTATGGGAATGATCTTGTATTTTGAATTGGTTCTCTGTATCTCATATAGAAACGAATGCATATCAGTTTGTCCTTTATGCATCATTACACCATTCATCCGATCGACATGAAACTTTGCGAATTTATTGAATACATTCCGTAATGGTTTCTGGCATAGTAGGACCTACATCTGTTCTGCAATAGGTGGCGCGCGTAGGCCCTATATAGAAAGAAATCCAATTCAATTGAATACTGAATTTATTTATAAATTCTACTAATTTTCTAACTGACCATTCAAGTAATTAAATTGATATTCTTTAGATGACGATAATAATATGACGTGCAGCTGATCTTAAATTAAATGAAAACATACGATTTCATTTGAAAAGTTTTATATGTTTGGTTATGTTATATTACTTTATTTATTGCGCGTTAATACGTTTACATGCTATTAAATTGAAAACCTATTTAATTTCTGAATATATTAATTTATATTAAGAATAAATCTTACTAAATGTATATTATGCCTATAATAAAAATCGGAGAAAGGGATAAAAATGATAATATTGTAATCTACTTGAATTTAAACAAGTAATATGTAGAAAAAATACTTGAGGAAATCTTTACTTGGGTAATTAAAAAAACTTATTTTAGTTACTTTTAATTAAATAATTACTATTAATAAAAATAAAGTAGCATAACAAAACTGCATAATAAATAAGTAGCACAATAAAACGTTACAAAGCCTGCTATACCACATAACTTATATTACAAAATCAGGTGTTTTATGAAATCATGTGATATCATTTTCATTTTTTAGCCAAATGGCACGACGTAACTATCGGTCTATTCCAAACCTTGTCCGTTTTGTGAACATTTTTTCTCCCACATAAAATTAAAAATAGTTATTCAATTCATGAAATAATATTTGAAACACTTTAATAACATCAAATGTCATCCACTAGAAGTTTTGAAACAATATGTATATAGGGAGAGTGTGAACTAATAGAAGGAATTGAAACACCTGGAACTGCGCCAAATGCATCATTAAATGTACCACTAAAACCATTGAAATCATTGACATTCGTTTAAGCTCCCTAATTTCCCAAAAGAGATATCGGTGGACGAAGTCACCGGGATATGGGTAGCTACTAAACAAGAATGTTTTATCTATTTCAATCAGTTTATTAGATTACTCATTTCGAAACAAATATTATGTGATCCTGTATTGTATTTGGAATATTTTAAAATGAGTGTTTTTCAATTTTACCCATAAATATAAAATCGTGAATTGTATGAGTTACAACAACTTGCAGCAACTGTGATGTAATTTTTTATTCTAAATATATAACACCTCTTAACCACAAAAAAATTTAATTTAAATCCTTATGTAAATTTCGATTGCTAAGCAAAGTTACTCTTCTAATAATTTCCTAAATGATAATTGTCTTTCAATCGAAATGTATAGATGAGTTTATATAAAAAATTGTATGATTTACGTTTAAAAAACTGCACAGTATAAATGAGAATACATTTTTCAATTCTGTACACAAGCCTATATTCAAATATATTACGAATATTCAATTGTTAATAAAATACTTTTTATTCAGCCACTAAATAGATTTTTTTAACTAGTAGTAAAAGCCTATATTCAAATATATTACGAATATTCAATTGTTAATAAAATACTTTTTATTCAGCCACTAAATAGATTTTTTTAACTAGTAGTAAAAGCCTATATTCAAATATATTACGAATATTCAATTGTTAATAAAATACTTTTTATTCAGCCACTAAATAGATTTTTTTAACTAGTAGTAAAAGCCTATATTCAAATATATTACGAATATTCAATTGTTAATAAAATACTTTTTATTCAGCCACTAAATAGATTTTTTTAACTAGTAGTAAAAGCCTATATTCAAATATATTACGAATATTCAATTGTTAATAAAATACTTTTTATTCAGCCACTAAATAGATTTTTTTAACTAGTAGTAAAAGCCTATATTCAAATATATTACGAATATTCAATTGTTAATAAAATACTTTTTATTCAGCCACTAAATAGATTTTTTTAACTAGTAGTAAAAGCCTATATTCAAATATATTACGAATATTCAATTGTTAGTAAAATACTTTTTATTCAGCCACTAAATAGATTTTTTTAACTAGTAGTAAAAGCCTATATTCAAATATATTACGAATATTCAATTGTTAATAAAATACTTTTTATTCAGCCACTAAATAGATTTTTTTAACTAGTAGTAAAAGCCTATATTCAAATATATTACGAATATTCAATTGTTAATAAAATACTTTTTATTCAGCCACTAAATAGATTTTTTTAACTAGTAGTAAAAGCCTATATTCAAATATATTACGAATATTCAATTGTTAGTAAAATACTTTTTATTCAGCCACTAAATAGATTTTTTTAACTAGTAGTAAAAGCCTATATTCAAATATATTACGAATATTCAATTGTTAATAAAATACTTTTTATTCAGCCACTAAATAGATTTTTTTAACTAGTAGTAAAAGCCTATATTCAAATATATTACGAATATTCAATTGTTAGTAAAATACTTTTTATTCAGCCACTAAATAGATTTTTTTAACTAGTAGTAAAAGCCTATATTCAAATATATTACGAATATTCAATTGTTAATAAAATACTTTTTATTCAGCCACTAAATAGATTTTTTTAACTAGTAGTAAAAGCCTATATTCAAATATATTACGAATATTCAATTGTTAATAAAATACTTTTTATTCAGCCACTAAATAGATTTTTTTAACTAGTAGTAAAAGCCTATATTCAAATATATTACGAATATTCAATTGTTAATAAAATACTTTTTATTCAGACACTAAATAGATTTTTTTAACTAGTAGTAAATAGCAATTGATGTTAATAAAATTTTTTTTCCAATATTAATTCAATAACTAAATTTAAAACTAAATCATTTTAAATTTATATGGGAAAAAACATTCCACAAAAGGGACAATGTATGCAATATAGTTATTTCGTCTCATTTGGATTGAAATAAGGGATAACATATGATTTCATAAAACAGCTGATTTTATTTTTAGGTTATGTGGTAGAATAGCTGTTTTAACGTAAAGGTTATGTTATTTTATTTATATAATTTGTAATTATTTAATAAAAAGTAACTAAAATTAAATTTTTCTTTGTTGACCTAAGTAGGAATTGACTTTAAAAACGCTTTTGTCAATATTAGGCCTACTTGTTATATTATACATATTTGTTTCTCAGTTACCCTCGCTGAAACCACAAGTACAGTTCCTCGTTCCACTGGCTACATTTGACCAGTACAAATGCAATAAAACCAGAGTTTTACCAGACCGAATATTGCAAATATCTTACTGGTTTATTTCTCCATTAAAAATATTTGCTTTCTTACAATTCCTCGAGCAGGAATTAGTAATTATTTTTAATGGCCGTACGTGCTAACAACTAATTGTACTTGTAGTCATCGCGGCTATAAAACAGCGCCGAAATATTTTTACTCTGTACAGTTAATGCTATTAACTATCACACTCAATATTCTATGTGGGTGCATTTAAACGAGCGAGATGAATTCTCAGGCTGTTTCAGAAAATCTTATTTTTTTGTTCTACTTTGGCTAAACTTCATATATTTAGTCAGCTTCAAGAAATGGGGCACGCTGGCGCATTTCTTTCCACGTAAGTCAACATGGATGTCGTCTCTGTAGAGACAACGATCTAAATCAGTTTTCTCTGGGTAATTTTGGAAATGGACTAAGTTGTATGAGTTCAGGACTCTAATAAACTGCACAAGGCTAAATTAACTATTAATGGTTAAGCCCGCGAATTAAATATTAAATGAATAACAAATCAGTTGATAATTCAGTCAAAGATTTTTCTTAATAATGCTATTAGAGGCAACTAGTTCGTTTCCCTTATTAACAATATTTTGCTATAAGAAAAAAAAGTCCATACATTTATCATTTCAATTTGTGATATAAAGAGGTAAAACATCAAACCCCCTTCACTTCACCAATATAGTCCTTTGAGCTGTAATATAGAGCTTTTAATAGAGCTATATTATATTGATATGACTCAAAAGAAGTTCTTATCAACCGTATTCTCATTCATTTAACACTACAATACTATTGTTAGACACGTTGTTAGGGCAACGATTTCAAACAACTACTTCGCTATTGTTGACTAGATGTAGGATTAATTCAATGTTTTAGGAAACAAGCTGTTAGACGCTTTACTACGGACCTAGATAGCGCTACGCTAGTATTGCACGGATTTCTCAACAAAGGGGGGGTTTAATGTCTCTAAACTAACGCTATCCTATGATAGGGAACCCGCCTACACCGCCCACAAGTAGGAATGAAGTCGCTTGAGGACAGCCACCCCTAAACTCGGCCGCTACGTAACCTAGGACTATAGGGGTAGTTTTGGATGATGCTTAAGGTCATCCCGGCCCTGACCCTAGACCAAGGGGTGGTTTCGACCACGTTCAGGGGGGTAGGGGGTAGTTTTTCGAAAAAAAAAAAAAAAATCGGCCGCTACGTAACCTAGGACTATAGGGGTAGTTTCGGATGATGCGGGCGGACGTCGCGACCCTGACCGTAGCTTTGGGGGTGGTTTCGACCACGTTTAGAGGGGTAGGGGGTAGTTTTTAGAAAAAATTATTTTCAACCCACTAACCTAAGCTAGCCAAAATGTATCCAACCTAACCCAACCTAAGTGTTGGGGGTGACCTCGGCTACGTTCAGGACCATCTCCGGGGGCAGCTCCGGGGGTGGATTGGGGGGTGGGGGGTAGTTTTCGAAAAAATTTTGGAAAAACGTTTCTTGACCGATAGGGTGTGTCTAGAGTGTATTATCGCTACTGTAGGGGTAGTTTCACCTAGGGGTAGTTTTTACAAAAAATACGAAATTGCCAAAAATCGATCGGCCGGCTCAACAGACAGTACGGTATATGTGTAGAGCCCAATATGGAATACTGCGGGGGCGGTTCACCTAGGGGTAGGTTTTAAATAAAATATGAAATTGCCAGAAATCGATCGGTATGATCGAAAGACCGTACGGGATATGTGTCCATTATGGTAGGCTGTGTGGGTGGGATCACCGGTTTTCAGATTGCCAAAAATGATCGAGGTCCTAGGTAAAAGCCACCTAGGAGTCATGCTCGAGGTAAAGCCATCTCGAGGCAGGCCCTTAAGTAAGGCCGCCTAGGTAAAGTAACCCTGGAATAGCTTGGGTGGTGGGGGTAACTTTGGAAAGATTTAATGGTTATCTGATGACGTATCAGCGCCCGAGCGACTCCATGCAAGTAGTAGGCTCACCCAAACTATAGTGGTCTACCCCAAATGAATCGGGTGATGAGGGGCCCAGGGGTAAACGATTGCCAAACTCAAAATTTGTCTATCCTACTAAATTAATAAACAATACACTCAGCCTTTAAGTAAAGCTACACAAGAGCAGGGCTAGGATGGCTGCTATACCAACTACCAAGACAAATACCCCCACCAGGTCCTAGGTAAAGCTACCACGGAGTTAGACCTTAGGTAAAGCTAACACGGAGCAAAGCCTCGTGTAAAAGCTATCCCGAAGCCACGCCCTAGGTAAAGTAACCCAGGAACTAGACCTCCGGTAAAGCTACCACGGAGTTAAACCTTAGGTAAGGCTAACACGGAGCAAAGCCTCGGGTAAAAGCTATCCCGAAGTCATGCCCTAGGTAAAGTAACCCAGGAACCAGACCTTAGGTAAAGCTAACACGGAGCAAAGCCTCGTGTAAAAGCTATCCCGAAGCCTTGCCCTAGGTAAAGTAAACCAGGAACCAGACCTCCGGTAAAGCTACCACGGAGTCGGAGCCTAGGTAAAGCTACCATGAAGTTAGACCATAGGTAAAGCAAACACGGAGCAAGGACTCAGGTAAAAGCTATCCCGAAGCCACACCCTAGGTAAAGTAACCCTGGAACGAGAAATCCGGTAAAGCTACCACAGAGTCGGTACCTGGGTAAAGCTACCATGGAGTTAGACCATTGGTAAAGCAAACACGGAGCAAGGACTTAGGTAAAAGCCATCTCGAAGCCAGCCCATAGGTAAAGTAACCCAGGAATCGTACATTAAGTAGGGGTGGTTATCAAATAATATATGAAATTGTCAAAAACCGATCGGTTAGATAAAACTACCAACAATTATACACCGAGTGCAAATAGTCAACAAGTTGAATCGACCAATCACATTGCAGGGGCCCGGTGGGCCTACGCAAACGGTCTCAGTAAGACGTGAAGGCCCATATACCATGCTAAACCAATATATATGATAGCCCACATAATGTGTTAAACAAATAAGCAAGCCTACATACATACTATGCTAGGCCAACATACTATGTCTGTAAACCACGGGCCAAAACCTTCATGACCTGAGCTATTTTCACCTCTTCTATCAGGTTGATCCTGGCAACCGTATAATATGGGAGGTACTATAGGGTACATCTACCAACGCATAATCAATCAAGCCCGCGTAAAGATTTATGACGTATCCGCGTTCGAGCGACTCAGGTATTAGGCCCACCCCAACTAGAGTGTTCTACCCCTAAATGATATGGCTGATGCGGGGCAAGGGGTTATGATTGCTAAACTCAAAATTTGTCTATGCTACAAAATAATAAACAATGCGACAAAGCCTTATCGTGTGAGGCAATACGCTTGACCGTGTGCCTGACATGTACAGACTTGCAGAGATAACACATTATCTAAAAACCGCAACGGCAATCGGTGACCGCTATAGCAGGCATAAAAACCAGCACGGCTGTGTCGTTGTGAATCTAGGCATGTGTTTATGTTTTGATTACTGTATCAAATTACTGTGTACTGTCGGCATATCAAGGCCTACATATATATAATCAGAAATCAGTGTAAATAATCAAATAGCATCAATGGATATATCCTATAGCTGTAAATGTATCTAGATATAAAGGTATATATCGAGAAACACTAATAATGAGGCCTATCACAAAACGTGAATAAATACATGTTATAAAACGATCCTAAAACGATGCCAAACCAACATGCATGCTATCATACATAGATTCATATACTGTGGTAAGCCAATATACGATACCCAGATAATGTGTTAAACAATTATGCATGTAAACCTGCATACATACTATGCTAAGCCGACAAACATGAATCCCTAAATGTGCCTACTATGTCGGTAAACCACCGGCCAAGGCCTATATGATCTAAGCCTGACACACATTTACACCTCGTCTATCGGGTAGAACCTGACAACTGTATAATACGGGAAGTACTATATGGTATAGCTAACAACGCATAACCTATCACGCCCAAGACGGTCAACAAATATTACAATATAATTAAAAAAGTTACGCAACCTATATACGAGTACATACAGTGCTAAGCCAACATCCAGGCATATATACTTTGTTAAAACAGCATTCAATATACTCTAAATAGCCATATATACGTTGTTAAACCAATATGCAGGTTAACCTATACACCCTGTATTAGGCCGATACCCCACACAGGCGTATATACTATGTTAGGCCCACATAATGCGTTAAACAAACATGTGTGTAAGCCAGCATACATATTATGCTAAGCCGACAAGGGTATACAAATTATAACACAATATATCTAGCGCATAGTTTAGCTAAACGGCTATCACACACTATCCTACAAGCTGCCCACAAATTACCACATAATACCTGATCAATAACACATAGTATCCGATGCACAACCAGACGAAGGGTTAACATATAGTATCCAGAGGCCTCGCTAATGATTAACACATTGTATCCATAAGGCCTACTATGTCGGTAAACCACAGGCCCAAGCTTATGTGATCAGAGCCTGACACACATTTTCACCCCGTCTATCAGGTAGAACCTCAGGCAGGTGACTGTATAATATGGGAAGTACTATATCGTATAGCTAACAATGCATAACCTATCACGCCCATGACGGTCAGCAAATAATACAATATAATTAAAAAAAGTCACGCAGCCTATATACATACAATACTAACCAATATAGGCATATATACTATATTAAACCAACATGCAATATACTCTAAATAGCCATATATACGCTGTTAAACAAATATGCGTGTAAACCTACATAAATACTATGGTAAGCCAACATGCATGCTATCATACTGTGTTAAGCCTAAATACATAATAGAATACATAATGTGTTAAATATATATGTGTGTAAGTTTGCATAGATATTATGCTAAGAAGACATGGGCATACAAAGTATAACACATTATATCCGGTGTATAGTTTAACTAATTGATATCACACACTATCCCACAAGGTGCCCACAAACTACCACATAATACCTGATACATAGCCCGGCCACAATAGTATTGCACGGATTCCTCCCCCTATCAAAACACTAGAAGAGTTTAATGTCTCTAATCTAACGCTATCCTATGATAGGGAACCCGCCTGCACCGCCCACACGCTACAACAAAGTTCTGATTACTTTTCGCTTACTAACAAAGGGCCACAATAGTATTGCACGGATTCCTCCCCCTATCAAAACACTAGAAGAGTTTAATGTCTCTAATCTAACGCTATCCTATGATAGGGAACCCGCCTGCACGCTACAACAAAGCTCAGATTACTTTTCGCTTACTAACAAAGAGCCACAATAGTATTGCACGGATTCCTCCACAAATCAAACAACAGAGGAGTTTAATGTTTCTGAGCTAACGCTATCCTATGATAGGGAACCCGCCTACACCGCCCACACGCTACAACAAAGTTCTGATTACTTTTCGCTTACTAACAAAGGGCCACAATAGTATTGCACGGATTCCTCCCCCTATCAAACACTAGAAGAGTTTAATGTCTCTAATCTAACGCTATCCTATGATAGGGAACCCGCCTGCACCGCCCACACGCTACAACAAAGTTCTGATTACTTTTCGCTTACTAACAAAGGGCCACAATAGTATTGCACGGATTCCTCCCCCTATCAAACACTAGAAGAGTTTAATGTCTCTAATCTAACGCTATCCTATGATAGGGAACCCGCCTGCACGCTACAACAAAGCTCAGATTACTTTTCGCTTACTAACAAAGGGCCACAATAGTATTGCACGGATTCCTCCCCCTATCAAACACTAGAAGAGTTTAATTTCTCTAATCTAACGCTATCCTATGATAGGGAACCCGCCTGCACGCTACAACAAAGCTCAGATTACTTTTCGCTTACTAACAAAGGGCCACAATAGTATTGCACGGATTCCTCCCCCTATCAAACACTAGAAGAGTTTAATGTCTCTAATCTAACGCTATCCTATGATAGGGAACCCGCCTGCACGCTACAACAAAGCTCAGATTACTTTTCGCTTACTAACAAAGGGCCACAATAGTATTGCACGGATTCCTCCCCCTATCAAACACTAGAAGAGTTTAATGTCTCTAATCTAACGCTATCCTATGATAGGGAACCCGCCCACACGCTACAACAAAGTTCTGATTACTTTTCGCTTACTAACAAAGGGCCACAATAGTATTGCACGGATTCCTCCCCCTATCAAACACTAGAAGAGTTTAATGTCTCTAATCTAACGCTATCCTATGATAGGGAACCCGCCTGCACGCTACAACAAAGCTCAGATTACTTTTCGCTTACTAACAAAGGGCCACAATAGTATTGCACGGATTCCTCCCCCTATCAAACACTAGAAGAGTTTAATGTCTCTAATCTAACGCTATCCTATGATAGGGAACCCGCCTGCACCGCCCACACGCTACAACAAAGTTCTGATTACTTTTCGCTTAATAAGAAAGGGCCACAATAGTATTGCACGGATTCCTCCCCCTATCAAATACTAGAAGAGTTTAATGTCTCTAATCTAACGCTATCCTATGATAGGGAACCCGCCTGCACGCTACAACAAGGCTCAGATTACTTTTCGCTTACTAACAAAGGGCCATAATAGTATTGCACGGATTCCTCCCCCTATCAAACACTAGAAGAGTTTAATGTCTCTAATCTAACGCTATCCTATGATAGGGAACCCGCCTGCACCGCCCACACGCTACAACAAAGTTCTGATTACTTTTCGCTTAATAAGAAAGGGCCACAATAGTATTGCACGGATTCCTCCCCCTATCAAACACTAGAAGAGTTTAATGTCTCTAATCTAACGCTATCCTATGATAGGGAACCCGCCTGCACGCTACAACAAAGTTCTGATTACTTTTCGCTTAATAAGAAAGGGCCACAATAGTATTGCACGGATTCCTCCCCCTATCAAACACTAGAAGAGTTTAATGTCTCTAATCTAACGCTATCCTATGATAGGGAACCCGCCTGCACCGCCCACACGCTACAACAAAGTTCTGATTACTTTTCGCTTAATAAGAAAGGGCCACAATAGTATTGCACGGATTCCTCCCCCTATCAAACACTAGAAGAGTTTAATGTCTCTAATCTAACGCTATCCTATGATAGGGAACCCGCCTGCACGCTACAACAAAGTTCTGATTACTTTTCGCTTAATAAGAAAGGGCCACAATAGTATTGCACGGATTCCTCCCCCTATCAAACACTAGAAGAGTTTAATGTCTCTAATCTAACGCTATCCTATGATAGGGAACCCGCCTGCACGCTACAACAAAGCTCAGATTACTTTTCGCTTACTAACAAAGGGCCACAATAGTATTGCACGGATTCCTCCCCCTATCAAACACTAGAAGAGTTTAATGTCTCTAATCTAACGCTATCCTATGATAGGGAACCCGCCTGCACGCTACAACAAAGCTCAGATTACTTTTCGCTTACTAACAAAGAGCCACAATAGTATTGCACGGATTCCTCCCCCTATCAAACACTAGAAGAGTTTAATGTCTCTAATCTAACGCTATCCTATGATAGGGAACCCGCCTGCACGCTACAACAAAGCTCAGATTACTTTTCGCTTACTAACAAAGAGCCACAATAGTATTGCACGGATTCCTCCCCCTATCAAACACTAGAAGAGTTTAATGTCTCTAATCTAACGCTATCCTATGATAGGGAACCCGCCTGCACGCTACAACAAAGCTCAGATTACTTTTCGCTTAATAAGAAAGGGCCACAATAGATTATAGGAATGTCAGAAATGTCATACGGAAGTGTTTCCTTCAGCGTTCCTCAGGACGAGACAATTAATTCAGCCACCGTTAGAAACTCAGCCTGGTTTTACTTTCATTTCAACTTTCTTTCCTTTTCCTAGATCCGTTCATATCGATCGAAACATGTGTTCTCTCTTGTGTGATGGTTGTGCCTAGTATTATGACAAAATAACTGGAAACGAATTTATTTAACTCCCCTGTTGAAAACTGAAAAGTCGTTGAAAAGCAATAATGACAGTTCAACGATTTGTATTTGCAGTTTTACGATTTATGAATTAAAATTCGTTTTGAACTCATCCGTCAAAAAACTAGAGCTATGAGTATCAATGTAACGTTTATTTTATCAAAGTTTTAAAATTATCAAGTATCAAGGCCAGCTAAGGTGAGAAAGGGAAGCTGGATTGGAGAAAGGTCCAGTCCAGATGGATTACTCTCGATAAGGTTGCGCGGCGTGGCTCATATTGTTTATACATTAGTAATTTTACGAGTATAATATATGAATAATAAGAGCATACTGCCTGCCAGATTGAAATGTTGGGTTTTTCTTTATCTTCTAGACTTCAGGGTAGAAGTTATGAAAAATATGAATGGCGAGGAGTAAGAGAATGAACCACATCATCCTCAGAGCCTCCCTGTCTATTTAACGCTACGTCTTCCTGTCCATTTACTTCTTATTGTGCTTCCATTTACCTGTTATCAAAGTCATCCTGCTTATGTATCTACTTATTTTTGTATATCAGAGAGTACAGTGGTTATTTTGTGAGGGATATTCGAATTACTCGTACCATGGTAGGAAAAATTATCTTTTTAATCCTATCATAATTTTTGTGACAAAAACATCCAGGGAAGAGGAACCCTTGGTATCCCTTATCCCTACCTTTGACTATGTCCGTGAGGGTAGGCCACAAAGAGTGGACTGGAAGGGTATACACCAAACGGCCTCCTATATTGTCCGGTAATTAGTATCACTTGAAAAAGATCATAAAACGAAATCAATCTAAGACTAAATGCAATCTGATCACAACAATAACGAATGACTCCTTTAACTAGCTATTTATACAAATAAATAAAATTAAACCTAAATTGTTATTTTTCAACGTCTATTTATTCTAGTTTTATATATAATAAATTCATGTACACACCTTAGATGCTACCACTTTCGTAATATATTTTTACAACTAGTGTGGTGAAGAAGAATTTAACAACATAAACAGGGCAACTCTTTGGCAAACACACTAAAATTAGATAGGTTGAACGTAAGCAGATAGTTAGGTTTTGCAGGTGTGCGTGAAAAAGGGCTACGCATGTAACAGAAACAATACAGTTTTCCTACTAGCAATAATCTGCTAGGATTTACCAGAAATTTCCTTAGTAAGGTTTTGAGGTAGTGGCGCGAACGAACACCCTGGTATTAAAATAAACGTATCAGAGTGTCCGTGCATAGCCCTCCTATTTTTAATATAAATATAAATTAAGATAATTTATCAGTGAAAAATTGTGTTTTGATAGTAGGTAATAAATATCTCAAGTTCCCAAAATATAAATTTATATATACACGTTGAGACGTTATCACCTTATGTTATATTCATTATAACAGCCAAAACATTCCCTTATTGTACATTTATTAAATTCCATTTATTAGCTCACACTCTCCTTATGTACTCTCGTATATAGTCTATATCTTGTACAAATTTTCAATCGTTAATAAAATACGTTTTTATTAACCCATTTATGTTCAAATACATTACTTTTAACCTATATTGGATGATAATTTATATTAATAAATTTTTTTCAAATATTTATTCAATAATTAAATTATAAAAAATTGGGGGACTGTCAGGATTCGAACTATGAATATGAATAACCTCCATTGTACAACCATAACTGTTACCATGGTTATCACGAAATATCATAAGTAGTGGTGTAGGGTTAAAAATGAATGAAATTAATAAAATAAACAAACAGTGATGAGTTTTTTTCTTGACCTCCGTAGGAATTTATTGGAAATGTTTTTATATTACTGGTTTTTACAGCTAAAATATTACCTCATTAACGATATTGTTAAATTTAGAAACTAAATATTAATATTTTTACTTTTACATCTTTTTACTCTCCAAATGCTACTACCCTTACGGTGTATTTATTTTTAAAACGTAACTCTGTTCTCAATTACTGTATATTTATTCTTATAGTGTAAATGGTAACACCATAAGGTATATTTATGTTTATAAAATAAATGACACCATTCTCAAGGTATAGTTATTTTAGCAACTTAAATTTTCTCTCTTTTTGTGTATTTACTTTTAAAACTTATATATTAACTATCAAAGTGTATTCATTTTAACAACCTAAATATTACGCTTTCGCCGTATAATTATTTTATTTACAATAGAACCCAGATCGCACCACCCTAAATATTTTGTAATATACGTTACCAGGACTTACAGTACATTAATTTTTACAAAATAAACTTTACTATTTTCCATAATTACGTTTTTACTATTTTAACAAGATAATAAAACTTTGTACGGTCAAAGTTTTAGAATGTTTACAATTTCTTCTCTTACTGCATGATTTCCCATAATTACAATGTCATTACATTAAAAGCAAATAAAGTTATACTTGACAAGATTCTTAACTAAACTACGTTAGATATGAAAGTGGTATTGAAAAGTAATAAATAAAATGTTTCTTTATAGTTTTCTAACCGTAGATGTTGAAACTGTATTTTTAAAACTTTTAGAACTTTATCTAGCAGTTTGTAAAAAAATAGGGGCCTAGTAGTTTTTATGACTTCATTCGAGGTAAAACGATCACAACAAAAGTTCACGCTTAAAACAAATTGGAGTCTCCATGTGACAGGATAGTGCATGATTGATAGTGTCTGGACAGACTGAAGCCACTTGAAACATCTGTCCTAAAAGAAGAATGCAAAGGGGCCATCCGCTTGAGGGCATTGTTGTTTCACGTTTTCGCCAAATTCTTTCCTCTGCCCTTTTGAGGCCTTTGTTGGAAAGCACACTTGATGGTAAAACTTGCAACAGCTGTTTGGTTAAGAGGGAAATGGTTTAGTGGAGAAGTATTTAATGATATTTAAAATATTCGCATTTATAATAATATTTTTCATTTGTGGGTGGGAAGCGCTACATTTTAAGGATTTATAATCCTTGACGAGAAGAATCTTAGAATCCTATATAAGCCAGTACAAAATATCTACATATAGTTTGGTTATAGAATACATTTGGTTAATTCTAAATTATTATAAACTATACTGAAGCTTAATATATTACTTTCATAATATTATTATTGATTATACTAAGCTTCAAAATGTAACTAATTTGGAATCGTCTTTTTACGTTTTTATTTAAAAATAATAATTTGTAAAACAAAGGATCGAATAATTAAAACAAAGACTAAAATAGTATACATAGGTTTATATATGTATTTATATATATATATATATATGTGTGTGTGTGTGTGTGTGTGTGTGTGTGTGTGTGTGTGTGTGTGTGTGTGTGTGTGTGTGTGTGGTTTTTCAATTGATGCTCGACAGATAAGATATCATAATTAATCTTCGAAAGTTAATCCGCGTATATAACAAGTAAGATTCTTGTATAAATACATTATAGTATAGGTGATATGTAAATAAATTTATATATATATATATATATATATATATATATATATATATATGTGTGTGTGTGTGTGTGTGTGTGTGTAAGATGTATACTTCAGGTTTTTGTATAAGATGTATACTACAAGCTTTTCTTTTTAATTTCTAAGAATAAAAAAGTAAACTTACAACTACGTGCGGCTATGTTCCATACGCTGACACTCACCTGATAAAAGAAATGTCAACATTAGTAAACCGAAAATTCACCAATTACAAAAACATTATTTCACTTTTACATTACTAAAAAAAAATACTTCTTACGAAACAAAGTTTACTTAAATTAAGAATAATAATGGGAAAGATAGTGTTTAGAACATAATTTTAAAATAATTTCATATTCCTTAATATAAATATAATATATTTTGTATATAATAAGGGGAAGGGCAAATGTGGTCTATGTGCGTGGTCTACATTACCAGTGTTTTAATTTTTTGGGAGGGGTTATAAGATTGTAGAGAATCCTCCTTGTATAGAAAGAGGCGCTCTCCGAGTAGAGCATTGGTAGCCAAACTTGGTGGATCACTCCCCTTGGAGGTGGAAGGCAAGTCAGGGTGGATGCGAGACCAGTTGGGAAGTAGTAAGGTAAATTCTCATTTAGTTAAAATTTAAGTACATATTTTATCAAAATTTAAAACCAATTTAACACCTGTAAATTGTTACACTTACCTATAGTAGCACTTAGTTCATTTTGTTGAGGACAGCCGTTTCGGAGATGTGTTCCATGAGTTGACAATGAGACACATCTCCCAAACAGCTGTTCTCAGCAATATGAAGTAATTGCTACTATAGGCAAGTGTAACAATTTACCAGTGTTTTTAGTTAATAATTAGTAGCTCAAGTGAAGATGGGATTAACAAATATTATCAACATTTTAAAACTAAATGTACCCCTCGGATTTTTTTGTGCATAGTTAATTTTATTGGCCATGATGTTCAGAAAATGTAAATGAAATGCATGCATTTATAAAAGAAATATAAGTAAAGGTTGTACAAATTTTGTAAACTTGAAATTAAATCAACATGACATCTTGAAAAAGAATAATAGTACAAAAGTGTCGCGAAATGAATGCTTCCCGTTCAATGTGGCAACAGAGCCACAATGTGCAAATCTTAATTTTGGATAAACACTTGGAAGTGATCACAGGCAGATCTTCGATTATACAAGCCTTTTTCAAGCGCCTACTTGTGCGCAATAAAAACTTATTTTCAGCCCTTGTTGCAATAAAAACAAAATATAAGAATAAACCTAATAAATATAAGAATACAAAAGTACAGCCTCAGATATGCATCCTAGTGAACAAAATTCAAGCTAATCCATCTCACTAACACATTTTCTTCTAAACAGTTAAAATTTACCTTGCAAATTAAAACTTGAAATGTTTTACTATGTTTCTTGTGAGAAAGTATGTATAGACAATAAATTGTTTTCAATATATATATATATATATATATATATATATATATATATATATATATATATATATATATATATAATGTATTTATTTCTTTTTCATATGCCCATACCATTTATATATAGTGCAAAGATGAGGGGCGGAGGGGCCTTTCATTACAAGAAGAGGGAGCATGGTACCAAAAAGTTTGGGAACCCCTGTAGTAAGGGAAACTGCTTGGAAACTACATCGAGAGATGATGGATATATTTATTCGAGCGATCTGTTAATAATTAACGAGAACATGTGTGTGAATAATGGAAAAAAATGTGGTAGAATATATCTTGGGAATGTTGATTCGTTACATTCCCTTTTAATACTACTTTTTTAATCTCCTTCACTTTTTCGTTTTCGTAACTGAAAATTCTCGTCCTCATTAAAACTCCCTCTAGTGAGGTTCTTTTGTTGTTGTTCTCTATTTCGTTCAATTATTTTGATGTAACTTATTGATACTTAAACTAGCTTGTTTGCGTACTTTGTCATTAGTTTACTTTTTGTTGTTAACGTTGTTTCTCTCAGTTCCAACTATCATTTAAAACAAACTTGTTAAATTTGATCAAAAACATAAATAAAAGTCGACAGCAAAAAAAAAGAAACGTAATAATACAGATCGGCGATTGATGCAAGAGAACGCGAATCAGTGAAAGGGCCAAGTTAAGGCCGGCACGAAAACTGAAAAGCTCTCGACAAGTGCGGAGGATGAGTTGCAGTGAAAGTGCGGACCTTGGCGGCTGCGCGACCCCATTCACAGGTGGCCTGACCGCCGCTACTTATACATCAGGTAAACGATGCAATTTATAGTTGGAGAAACAATGATATTTAGGTTAACTACTGTCAGCCGAGATGGAGACGACAAGTGAATGGCGAGATTAAACGACTGACGGCCATTGGTCATTGGAATGTTCGCTGGCAGCATTGTGGTTTCTATCAATTTTACTGTCAAGTGACGAGTGGTTAACTTTCAAATTGAATTGCAAAACTTGCATGCTAATGCGATACGTGTCTAAGCATTGTCTTTAGTCGCAAATAGCTCATAAAATGTTGTATTTATGAACAGTAGCCTACTTTATGTTCAGAATAGAAGAAAGTTGCCACGGCCTTGGTACAAAAAAATTAATAATAATAAATGAAGCTGGCAGTTATAGTTGAAGTTATAGTACAACTATTAAAAGATTAAATATATGGCACTTACTCCAAAAAAATTAAAATAAGATTTATTTTAAAGAAAGCAACCGAAAGAAATGTAATAGATATATAGGAAGAGCCACAGAGCAATTTCAACATATCCTAGATAAGTTAAATAGAATTAAAAATACTTTAAATTTAATGAATAAGTAATATGTTCCATAAAAAAAGAGGAACACAAGCGAATAGGCGAACATTTGTGGATCCTGATTCAATATACGACGGTGAACACAGAATAATTAGAAGTGAAATAGGAAGGAAACAAATTTTAAAACTACGTCATCTTAAATATAAAAAATGAAAAAGAGAAAAGTTGTTAAATGGATAAGAAGCAGACATCTTTAAAAGATTCTGTACATTAGAATAAAGAAAACATAATCAATAGGATATACACAAAGAACCACGGAGCCACTACAACCTATCCCAGACATGTTAAATAGAGTTAGAAATAAGTTATAGTCAATGTATAAGTAATATGTTGCAAAAATAAAGCCTACAACAAATGTAAATATTAGAATAATATTTCCGATCATGTTTCAATACACGATGGTGTCACAGGATATTGAGAAGAAGTGAAGCGAATTCTAAGATTATATCATCTTAGATAAAATGTGAAAGAAGAAATGAAAAGAGACGCGTTATGGAATAAATAAGAAGCGGGCATCTTTGAAAAATTATGTACATTAAAATAATAATAATAATAATGCAAAGGCTATATAGGATGAACCACGGAACAACTCCAGCATGTCCCTGATAAGTTCTTAATATCCTCATATTCATTTCTGTTAGGAATATTTCTATATATCTGAGTACACTTTTCTTCCTTTCCTAACATTACCTATGTTGATGCGATTATTAATGGCTCAGTTTACAAAACTTACATCTTACTCATAGATTAAAAGAGTACGATTTAAGATATGAAAATAGAGTCATTCCAAAACGCGTCAACAGAGTAATATTGTAATATTAGGAAAGGAAGAAAAATATACCTAAATATTACATTTAGGTAAGTTGGATATGTTTTCTATATATATTTGTTTCAGCTGGTTACCCCCCCCCCCCCAAAGGCTAGTGTCCACTCTGTTTTCGCTTTAGGTCAAATTTTATAAGCTGGCACTTGGCTCTTAGGTAGAAATTGAGTATTAGGCGTCTAAAAATCATCAGGCATTGCTGTCATCCCTCGTCAAGGCCATATATCGCGGCCTACCCTTAGACAATCCTATTAGCATGCTTCCGTGAACACCCTATTTACATTTATTGCTATTCTTACTTTATATTAAAAAGTATTAATAAATAACAAAATAATGAGTGAACCCAAAATAATAGTCAGCGGAAATCTAAAGATCGATGTTTTGGAAAATGACCTGCGAGCACCTCCACCCACTCGTCCTCGACCTCTCGCAAAGGCCCGCAGCCACCATGTGCCAGCTTATAAAATTTTACTTTTACCTCGCAAACAACACTGTTAATACTTAAGAGATTAGATAAATTTAAATGAGTTTCACAATCGTACACTAAAAAATAAAACCTCATTTAAACTAAATTAACTTTAACTAATACAAATTTTAATTAAAATTAAATTTAATTTTAAAAACTGAATTAATTTTGTAGTGTGTGATTTGAATTTACGTAATACGTCAAGGCGAAGAAAACCCAAATGAGATACGTTTGTCCTTGCCTGAAGACAGTCCAAGCAGGACATCGCATCACACCATTGCCCAGGCCAGCAGCTTTCACTGGTCAACGTTTCAGCACAGGTGCAACGACCTCCACAAATTTGATTCATGCCCAGCAGAAACAAACAGTTCTGTATCGTTTTCGAAAGTCGTTTTTGACTGGCGGCACTGGATTTAACACAGTTTCTTTAACAAATCGGACCGGGGGCTGATTATATATGCGTATCCTTTCACTTTTGTCTGTCGGAGCGTTGTGACACATCGGGCCGGAGGGATTTGGGCAGGGAAAATTGTACTTGAATAAATGTCTGTCGGAACATTGTCATACACTGGACGGCTAGTATTTGGGAATAGAAAATTTTTAATTGAAGATACGTCTGTCGGAACTTTGTGACAGACATCTGTCGGATCGTTGTGATACACAGGCCTGAGGGATTTGAGCAGGAAAATTTTCAGTTGAAAATATGTCAATCAAAAATTTGTGACACACCTGTCCGAATATTGTAAGTCATAGGGCCGGAGGGGTTTTGAAAGAGATCAAGTTTAACTGTAGATAAATCTGTCGGAACAATGTGAAACATCAAGTGGACGGGCAGAGGAAAGCATAGTTCATGTTAATAATAGTTTCTTGAGATTCTTATTTAAATAATAAAACGGAATGTAACTAAGTTTCGCTGTTAAGAAAAAACTTCAAGAATATTTGAACATTTGGTAATTCCTACCGAAGATGTTAACTTCGGTAAATCGATCGTATAATGGATATGTTTCAATTATGTCTCTATTTTTGCATGACACCATTTACATTACTATCGGGTACGGGAAGTAACCATATCAATGACTGTTGCTCATATCGATCTGAAGCGAACAAGATGTTAAAAAAGGTTTTGTGGCTGTATCAAGGTAGGCCTACATTAGAGAACATAAAGAGCAGTTGTAGTTTCAGACATCAAATGTTTTGAAATTTGAAAACGTTCAATATTAAGTACTGAATTTGTTTAAAGATTTCTGTACATCTGCGTTATTTTTATCGGTGAAAGATTATTCCTTTATTTCGAATACCATACTTCAATATGAAAAAGACCATTAAATTAACTGAGATTAAGCAAGGCAGATACAAAATTATTTTAATTCAAGGCAATTTCGACCCCGATATAGATCCAGCCAGCCATTACAGTCATTAGATGTGAGTTTTTGTAAAGCAACAGATTTGGGGCGCCAAGACTTGTAAAATATAAATTATTTTGTTAAATTTCACAACAATTTGAAAACATAAAATTGGGTGTCCTTAACATTTTTGTTTCAGTAACAACACAACTACCATTTCTTTCTAAAAAATTGATTACAATTCCTAATGACTGCTGACGAAATCATGAAAAAATCAAAACACCAATGCCAATGAAAATAAGATACATTTCAATTAAATTAAATTACCAAAAAAATATGTATTAATAATAATTTAAAGGAAAATTAGTTTTGTATATAGAATATGTTTATATACACTACTCTATATACTACTGTATATACATATTCAGTAGCAACATACATTAGTAACAAAGTTATGTTCACTACTAATTTTAATAACACTAAAAATAGCTTCTTAAAATCAGACCACGTTAGCTTTACAAAAACAAACACTACAAACATTTAGGAGAAATAAATCATTATTTATATTATTTTTTGTTTTAATTCATGCTGTTTTAAAATATTATATGTTTCTAATTAGCAAATATTATTTGTAATATTTTATATATTATTATAAATATTATATCAAATAATTTATTCGAAATGTGAGAAATTATGTTTGTAAAAGGTTTAAACCTAACCTCTAAAATAAGAAGAAAACAGCTGTTGTAAGTAATTTGAAAATCAGCTGATGCGAGAGTTCGGACCTTTACAATTTTACTTTTGGTAACCTCACACGAGAAAATCTTTGGCACAGAAATCTAAAGAGATTTCTCCATAAAAAAAACTATACTTTACGCTCATAAAATAGTTCACTTCAAAAATACTACCACTACATACTACATTCATAGCTTTTCCTGAAGAATTTAGGTGGGAAAGGTTCCTCTGAGTCGAAAAATACTTAATAATAATAATCTATTTTTACATACAGACATGTATATATGTGCGTGTACACAGTGCTATATGGAATACCACAGTAATGGCATTTTAATGAAAAAATTCTCAACTCTGTAAATTTTTAAATAAAAATCAAGAGTTTTTCAAGATAGCACATGTGAAGGAATAAAATATAATATTAAAAAGATATAAATATCGAATTTAGTTACACACACACACGCACGCACGCACACACGACAGACAGACAGACAGGCAGACAGACAGACAGACAGGCAGAGAGACAGACAGAGGGGGAAGAAGGGGATTATGATATTTTACTTTTCTAATCTGAGTAATATTTTGAAACAAGAGAACCTAAAAAAGCCGTAACCGGTAGTCAATGTAACCAGACAAACTCCAGTCTACCGATAACCTCCGATTTATCTTCAAATGTTATCACGAGCGGTGGCATCTTCAAAGCGCATCTTCGCAACGGTACCTCCGTTTTCTCGCTTCACTGGAGATGAAATCTTCACAATTAATTGGGCATTTTTTATAATTACGACAGCAGCTGGAGAGGTCCGGATTATCGCGTCACGGATCTCGGACGTTCCAAGGCGACAGGGTTCATGACAGAATTAGTCCTGGTCTGTGAAATGATTTCTGTCTACAGATTACAGTCTTTTTAATGGCCAAAAAGCTGTTTTATTTGCGGGTTATTTTAGGGGATTTAGCAAATATATTTTTTTGTTATAATAGAAAACTGACATTTGGGGTACGATGGTTTTGTTTATTTTAAATGGGGTTTAAAATCTCCCTTGACATGGAATAGAATCATTAACCATATGGACAGGGTAATGAGGTCAACCGACTCTCTATCATAACTTGGTGTGGATGTGGTGAATATTAGATGGGCCAGATATAAAAAATAAACCAAATCGGAAAACATAAGATAAGCTGAACTCTAAAAGTAAACATTAAAAATAAAATGCAAATAAAAAAAGTTTTTATTATAAAATAGGTCATATGAAATGTTAGACATTATTGAGATGACATTTAATTATTGAAGTTCTTACGCGCATTCACCCCACAAAACGGCCATGAGTATCGACTATATGACTTGCCCAGTATTAAGTGGCCATTGTAAGATACACGCTGATTTAGTTGAACATTGTTTCATTATTGTCATCCAACTGATAACTGAAACTTAATAGTTTTTCGAGGATTGATAGGTCGATAAGTGCGTGTCGTAAAAACAACGAAACGTAATATTCTAAATAATTTATAGTCAGTTATTTGCACGGATTTACCAAATAGTAAGTCACGGTTTATGAGATTAGTTTGTAGTCAGTTATTTGCACGGATTTACCAAATAGTAAGTCACGGTTTATGAGATTAGTTTGTAGTCAGCTATTAGCAAGGATTTACAAAGTAATAAATCACGGTTTTTGAGACTAGTTTGTAGTCAGCTATTTGCAAGGATTTACAAAGTAATAAGTCACGGTTTTTGAGATTAGTTTGTAGTCAGCTATTTGCACGAATTTGCCAAATAGTAAGTCACGGTTTATGAGACTAGTTTGTAGTCAGCTATTTGCAAGGATTTACAAAGTAATAAGTCACGGTTTTTGAGACTAGTTTGTAGTCAGCTATTTGCACGAATTTGCAAAATAGTAAGTCACGGTTTATGAAACTAATTTGTAGTCAGCTATTTGCACGGATTTGCTAAATAGTAAGTTACGGTTTTTGAGACTAGTTTGTAGTCAGCTATTTGCAAGGATTTGCTAAATAGTAAGTCACGGTTTTTGAGACTAGTTTGTAGTCAGCTATTTTCAAGGATTTACAAATTAATAAGTCACGGCTTATGAGACTAGTTTGTAGTCAGCTATTTGCACGGATTTGCCAAATAGTAAGTCACGGTTTATGAGACTAGTTTGTAGTCAGCTATTTGCACGGATTTGCCAAATAGTAAGTCACGGTTTTTGAGACTAGTTTGTAGTCAGCTATTTGCACGGATTTGCCAAATAGTAAGTCACGGTTTATGAAACTAATTTGTAGTCAGCTATTTGCACGGATTTGCTAAATAGTAAGTCACGGTTTTTGAGACTAGTTTGTAGTCAGCTATTTGCAAGGATTTACAAATTAATAAGTAACGGCTTATGAGACTAGTTTGTAGTCACCTATTTGCACGGATTTGCCAAATAGTAAGTCACGGTTTATGAGACTAGTTTGTAGTCAGCTATTTGCAAGGATTTACAAAGTAATAAATCACGGTTTTTGAGACTAATTTGTAGTCAGCTATTTGCACGGATTTGCAAAATAATAAGTCACGGTTTATGAGACTAGTTTGTAGTCAGATATTTGCACGGCTTTGCCAAATAGTAAGTCACGGTTTATGAGACTAGTTTGTAGTCAGCTATTTGCACGGATTTGCCAAATAGTAGGTCACGGTTTATGAGATTAGTTTGTAGTCAGCTATTTGCACGGATTTGCCAAATAGTAAGTCACGGTTTATGAGACTAGTTTGTAGTCAGCTATTTGCACGGATTTGCAAAATAGTAAGTCACGGTTTATGAAACTAATTTGTAGTCAGCTATTTGCACGGATTTGCTAAATAGTAAATCACGGTTTTTGAGACTAGTTTGTAGTCAGCTATTTGCAAGGATTTACAAATTAATAAGTCACGGCTTATGAGACTAGTTTGTAGTCAGCTATTTGCACGGATTTGCCAAATAGTAAGTCACGGTTTATGAGACTAGTTTGTAGTCAGCTATTTGCAAGGATTTACAAAGTATTAAATCACGGTTTTTGAGACTAGTTTGTAGTCAGCTATTTGCACGGATTTGCAAAATAATAAGTCACGGTTTATGAGACTAGTTTGTAGTCAGATATTTGCACGGCTTTGCCAAATAGTAAGTCACGGTTTATGAGACTAGTTTGTAGTCAGCTATTTACACGGATTTGCCAAATAGTAGGTCACGGTTTATGAGATTAGTTTGTAGTCAGCTATTTGCACGGATTTGCCAAATAGTAAGTCACGGTTTTTGAGATTATATATTATTTTATTCAGTTATAGTTTATACTACTATAAGTTTATTTTGTTAATGTTGACATTTATAGAATTTATTTCTCATCAGTTCAGATTGTGGTTTCCAGAACATCAACCAACGCCAAAAGAGGTTGTTGAACCTTCCCTATTATTTACAACCCTCTATAAGCAACCCGTAACACCCTCTATAAACAGGCAATGCCAACATTTAAACAAAAATCAAAATTGGTTTTGACAATTGGATTGTTTATGACGAGAACTTGACGAATTAATCTAATGTAAAGTATTCGTATTATAAAATACATTTGGCTTTAGGTTTTGTTTTGAATTCAAATTTAAAAAGTATTGGATCGAAGTCACATTCATCAGAAAAACCAGAGATAGGCCTAGGTGGAAGCGGTAACACTAGGTCAACAACTTGTAAGCATACTTAATCTGCTAACAAACATTCAGAATTTTGACAGAAGCTGTTGACATTTGGACCGGATGTCGTAAAAAGACACGGTGCCTAGCAAGGCTACTTTGTGAGTTGGACACACGGTAAAACGTCAAAAAACCGGGATTTGACTGGATACAGTTACAGTTGCACCGGATGTCACGGCCAGTTACACTCAGTTGCACGTCCTAGACGCCTAGCTGTCACCCTCTTCTATCATAGTAGTCTCATCTTTACACCAGCAATAGTTTTATAATTTAAACCTGGTCGCAAGATTACGGGACCAACATACGTGAACCTTGCGTGTAATTACATTTCTCTAGTCTCCGCGATTAATATGAAACAGGCAGGTGAAGATTTAAAAAGATTTATCTAATAATTACTTAATAATACTTGAGTTTTGTCGTTGGACTGTCAGTTCTGGATTAGACCTCAAACTGATTTCTCACTCTAGAAATATTTGTCCCTTGAAATTTTCATTGCTTAAACATTGTCTTTCTGTCATTTTCTTGAAACGTCATCTATATATATATATATATATATATATATATATATATATATATATATATATATATATATATATATAAAGAACTAAGTCAAAATACAAATACAAGAATTCAAAGCTTTTCGTTGGCTAATAGTACCAACATCATCAGGAATATTAAACAATGGTATTTGTTTAATACAAGAATATAATAATTATTGTATTTGTATTTTGACTTAGTTCTTTATTAATGCACAAGAAAACATATTGCGATATATATATATATATATATATATATATATATATATATATATATATATATATATATTTGTAGATTATGCAACACTGTTTTCTTGTATACACTTATCACTTTCACTTATGTACTTAAACAAGAATCTTACTTGGTATTTATGCGAGCGCTTTCAGAGACTAGTGAGTGCCTCCATCTTCTGGCATACACATTCCCCACATTAGAAAACATACACCTAATAAAAAAAGTTCAAAAAGGCCTCAAAATGACAATCTAGGAACAACTAGAAATTTATAAAAATAAAAATAACATCATCAACGAACAGATACAAATAAAATCAAAAAACGACAAATTATTCAATCTAATAGACAGTATAAACCCCAAGACAAATGCTAAAAACTCGCACAGTGCAGTGAAACTAAAAATAGAAGTTAACGGTACATCAAGGTCAACAGCAGATTCCACGCAGCTCGCAGTCCAAAATACGTTTAGTATGCCAGAAGATGGAGGCACTCACTAGTCTCTGAAAGCGCTCGCATAAATACCAAGTAAGATTCTTGTTTAAGTACATAAGTGAAAGTGATATATATATATATATATATATATATATATATATATATATATATATATATATATATATAATGTTTAAATATACAAAACGCTAAAAAATTTCCAAAATCTCTGCTGTGATTCAGGTCAAATTTTGACACGACATACAACCTACTTCAAAGATTGTTTTTATGTATTTTTGCGTCAGTACCATATTTCGCGACCGCGAGAAAACAGATTTTTTAAAGGTCAACTGTGTACCAGCATCGTGCCATGTTGCTTGTTTGTCGTAATGAAGGGGGACACTCACCATACTTATATCTTCTTTGCTTTTATATTTATTTATAAAAATGCCGAGTTGGTTTGTGTAAACTTCAAAAACTGCAAAAGTGCTGCCGCTATTTTGCTCCAATATAAACACAACATACAACCAGCCACTGGGAAACCCTTTCTTATCAGATTGATTCTGACAACTGATCGATCAAAAAATAACATAACCTCAGCACTGTACTGCCTCAGCATCTGAAATTTTGCAAAATTAAACTTCTATGAAACGTATGCTTCGTTTTTTCTTCATTGCTCATCCATGCAACCTCAATGTGCCACAGCAAAGCGTGCCAGGGTACAGCTGGTATTTTATATTTATCTTATTATTGTGATTTATATTACTAAATACAACGACCCGCTGCATTCATCACATTATCATTATTTTATTCAAAGGTCCATCACGATATCAGGGGACAGCTTGGAGAGTCGATACTGACTAAGCAACCTGATAATTGCGTCCGTCAATGATGCCTGTACGATCACGATTATTACGCCTTAATTATCGATGAACACATTTGCCAAACTCAGCTCCCTTTTTTTATAACAACAATCCCAAACAAAGTTTTAACACCACAAAGTTCAAACTCTTTTAGCAACTAGTTTGTTATCATAAGATCCACAAATACCTCATATTGTTAAGTTTATTTTAAGTAATACAATCTTGTTTTCGAAATGATTTTAAAGTATATTTGTGTAGTTTAATGTAGGCCTACTTTTACAGTAATTAATCATTTTCCAAGTTAGAGTTTGTCAATGAACATGAAATCATTCTTGAATTTTGGTTACAAAATAGCATACAAAACTAATACAAGTTACAATCAACAACAAAAATAAACTACAAGCACCAGGCGTATACAAACTGTAAGAAATGTAACAAATTCCACATTGGACAAACATGTCGCAGCTTTAAACAAAGAGTCGAGGAACACAAACAGAACACCAACTCAACATTTTACAATCACATAAAAGAAACGGGACACAAATACACAGCCACTTACCATAACCTAGAAATCCTACACATCAACAAAAAAGGACCACAACTCAACACACTAGAACAATATGAAATTTACAGACACACAAAAACACAAAGTACAAACATATTAAATGAACAAACACAATACAAATCACACATACTCTTTGATATTATCGAAAACCTTCCTTTAAAACCGTCACTGCTTGACCCGACATCTCCAAGCAGAAGACACTGATGAAGTTCGGCACATAGCGATCGAAAACGTTCTGCATCAGTAAGTTTTAACAAATTTACAAAATTTAAAGTTCGTATAGTCATAAACTATTGTTTAAGTGATTAATGAAACCAATGCCAGAGAACAATGATCAGAAAATATTTGAAAACCATAATAGCATAGCTGCGAAGTTTGGGAAACAAGAATCTCCAATTTTGAGTTCACAAGAATCCTCATTAAGTCTATTGATAATGGATCCAGTTCATAGGTAAAGTTTAAAAAATTTGGAGGAAGAAATAAATATAGTAGAATTAAAAATTATTTTTTATATAAAATTAAACCCTAAAACCAATGAAGAAAATATTATCCCTAAGAAGACGTATTTATATTAAAGTTAAACATTTATTTCACGAATACTAACCACAAGCAACATTTTAAAAGAGATAAACTACTTTGTAACTACATTCAGAGTCACTAATGGCAACTAAAAACTAACCTAATTCTAGGTTTCCTATTAATCATTTACTGGGATTAAGAAACATGAATTTTGAATATTTGTAATCATTTGCATTTTATATTCGAGTAAATTTTTCTTTTGTTAGTAAGTACTATTTAAGTTTTGAAAGTGGAGTCATTCCGAAACGCGTCAACAAAGGTAAATATTGTAATGTAAGGAAAGGCAGAAAAATGTACTCGAATATATACAAATGTTCCTAACAGAAGTGAAGATGAATATAATAGGAATTTGCATTTTGCGTATTATAGAAAAAACAATGCTTGTACATGCCCGATCAGGCCGATATGATATCATCATGTAAACAAGCACCGATTTGAAACGCACATTTCGGGTTCACAAGTTCTGGAACCCACGAACCGTGACCGAGCCTGCCGCAACTTCCTGCAGTATCTACGACTCCTGCATTCGCCCGAAGGTAAATGAAATTGTCGACTTGCGGGAGCTAGCGTGCAAGTCACAGGTCGCGTGCGTGTTCGTCATTTACACGCCTTGTTCTTCTCCTCCATTCGTTGAATTCTCTTGTTTCAATTGCGGTCGTGTTTTTGAGTGAAGTTTTTCCATTGCATCGCGCGTCACTGCAGTTACATCAGCACGATGTGGATTTACGTCGAAAAACAATCGAGAGTTTAACTGAAGTCTCGACGGGCGTTGTATTATGCTGGCTATGTGTTATTATTTTGATTCAACTCATAAAGTTTTATTTAATATGATGAATTATTAACGTAACTAGCGAGGAAATATTAATTCAGTATAACATCAAATCTAAATAAACATTCTAGTACAACATTTTTGTCATTTTCTATGCCATCACAGCCGCTCAAGTAGTCTTTCCTACCGCCGCCGATTAGAGCCGCTGTCGTTATTTTACTTTTTGTGAATCGGTCACAATCTAAACATACAATAATATTTAATAGAATAACACTCAAAAACGGCGAGATGTTTTTATGATACAGGGACATCTTACAAAATAGTGCCCACCCTTGAAACACAATTAACCAACTTTGATCTAAATAACACTGAGAAAATTTACATCAAAATTCATTTTGGATTGGAAGACAGTGATGAAAATGCAAAATTAAAAAGTATAATTATTATTATTATAAACTCTACCGACTATATGGTACACTCTAGTTCTTATCAAACATCTCAACTTTTTTTCTTGCACTTCTACACACTGTCGACTGATGCATTTTTATTATTACGTTACTCTTATTCTTAAAAGCTCTACTGATGTTGCTAAGGAAGCGACCAACTTTATGCCTGCGGTGAACTAGCTTTGTAGAAATTGTTCATCACTCTTTCTTGTAGATTATTCATGCGTTTCAACCCCTTTCAGATTTTCTTCCAAAGTCTCTTGTGGGACCATTACGCGTTCGTTTCTTACTCAAGCGATTCGTCTCTTGTGGGACCATTACGTGTTCATCCCTTACTTAAGCGATTCGTCTCTTGTGGGATCATTACGTGTTCGTCCCTTACTCAAGCGATTCGTCCCTTGTGGGATCATTACGTGTTCGTCCTTTACTCAAGCGATTCGTCTCTTGTGGGATCATTACGTGTTCGACCCTTACTCAAGCGATTCGTCTCTTGTGGGATCACTACGTGTTCGTCCCTTACTCAAGCGATTCGTCTGTTGTGGGATCATTACGTGTCCGTCCCTTACTTAAGCGATTCGTCTCTTGTGAGATCATTACGTGTTCGTCCCTTACTCAAGCGATTCGTCTGTTGTGGGATCATTACGTGTTCATCCCTTACTCAAAGGATTCGTCTCTTGTGGGATCATTACGTGTTCGTCCTTTACTCAAGCGATTCGTCTCTTGTGGGATCATTACGTGTTCGTCCCTTACTCAAGCGATTCGTCTCTTGTGGGATCATTACGTGTTTGTCCCTTACTCAAGCGATTCGTCTCTTGTGGGATAATTACGTGTTCGTCCCTTACTCAAGCGATTCGTCTCTTGTGGGATAATTACGTGTTCGTCCCTTACTCAAGCGATTCGTTTCTTGTGGGACCATTAGGTATTCGTCCCTTACTCAAGCGATTCGTCTCTTTTGGGACCATTAGGTGTTCGTCCCTTACTCAAGCGATTCGTCTCTCGTGGGATCATTACGTGTTCGTCCCTTACTTAAGCGATTTGTCGCTTGTGGGATCATTACGTGTTCGTCCCTTACTTAAGCTATTCGTCTCTTGTTAGATCATTACGCGTTCGTCCCTTACTCAAGCGATTCGTCTCTTGTGGGACCATTACATGGTCGTCCCTTACTCAAGCGATTCAAGTGTCTTCCCTTATTCCTGCAGTTCGGTTATTTGTCATAATACTGATCCTTTCTTTGTTCATTTACCATTAGATCCCAGTAGTTAGTGAAAACTTTCAAAGTCTTCCATAGTTAAACAGAGACACCGGATTGTATAAGAACGAAAAACACTCAAGTTATATAAAGAAGACTAGAACCGCAAAAAAAAAACAACTTCAATAATCACACATTTTCTAGCTGTTCTTCCATTTATATTTTTGGACAAATATGTAATATTCAATAACATTTTTATATTCGTCATCGTTCGATATTGCGATCAAACAGCAAGGGAATGGAGACGATTACTATACACTTGGATTGTGCGTTGAAGAATAGAATGTACCCTTGGGCTCTGTGAGGATCCTCAGGAGATTTGTGAAGCAAAGAACCAAGCGGGTTTCAGCTCGCCAAAGGCCACGGGAATCTTAGAACGTTTTGATATAAAATTGGGAGATCTAGATCCCATGTGTTCGAGGATTAAGAGGAAAACCCAATGTACTCTGCAAGGGTCTACAGAATGAAGTGGCTTGAGAGTAAGGTAGGGACACCAGAGACATCAGAAGATTCAGCATAAGGAGAATACTTGGCTACTGCAAGGACGTAGGAATTCACTAAGCGAATTCAGTGTTAGGGATGGTAAGAGACTAAAAGGCAACAGAAAAGTGCTCTACAATGTAAGGTTCCACCGAGTTTTCCTAAATAATAATAATGGAGAATCACGAAAGAAAAAAATTAATTAATTATAATTTATCAAGAACATAAGAAGACATTGAAATAGTAACAAAAGAAGTTTAATTGGATATTAAAGAAAAGGAGTTGAAGTTATGAAAAAGATTAAAATTGCCAAAAAAGAGCCAATCATGTAAAGCCAATCACAATAGAGATTTCTGTTACTCATTCAAAGTGTTTATTTAAAGAAACATACGTGATGAAGAAAAACACACCGGTGATTGCTAACGGGAACTGACACTGGCAAAAACTTTAAAATACCCGTACACTACTGTGGCAACCACACCAAAATTAGAAAGGGGAAAATCTAAATGCGTAGTATGAAAGAAGTCTTTGCAAGGTGTCTTGAAGAAATGGTTAGGCACGTGACGAAAACAAAAGATATTAGCTAGCGCTCAATAGTGAGGATAAACACTGTTGCTTTTGAAAAAAAAAATTCTTCAGTAAGGGTAAGAACTGAAGCCGTAAACGTATGTAGGTGTAAAGAGAAATACTTTTAAACATCCATGCTTACTCTAACTAGAGGCTTGACAATAAGTATAAAAATAAAGCTAATTATCTGGTGAACGAGTGAATATTTAATGTTATGAAATAACTACCTGCTTCCCAAAACATTAAGTGTAAAACCGACACAATGGCAATATCACACGAGAGTGGATCATGAACGACTTGAAAGATACTGTTTATGAGAAAATCAACGTCCAATCAGTGTTCTCAACGCTCAACGAGATATAATTAGCAACTTGTAGATAAAATGTTTGCTCAGAGTTTGGCTAGGACATACTAAGAATATACTACAGAACAAGAAGATACTATAAATAAATGAGAGAGAGAGAGAATAACCAAGGAAGTTGAAAGATAAACACAACTCAAGGTAGTTAAAAGCTAGATGGTGATAACGAGCTAAGCGAGAAGGGTAAAATGTTGGAAGAGACAGAGATCGCTGGAGGACAGTAGTCTTGCTCCAAGAAGATATAACACGATTATTGTTTATAGGAAGTAAACCTCAGCTTAAAAAGTGGTTAAGAAGAGACACAAACGACTGGTGGCGTCCAAACCGTTCTAAAACGAGCACAATAATAACAAGTGAATTAATAGAATGAAAAATATGATATCGGTAGACGAAGTTAATAAATGTTAATAAATGTAGTTAATAAACATGTAATACAGAAAAAAATTTTAAAGTCAATTCATACTTAAATCAACAAAGAAATTGTTTTTTGTTTCTTTTTATTTTATAATTACAATCAATATAAATATGTTAATATAATATTAATAATATAATATACATAAGCCAGAATCACAATTTCAAGTGGGAAAATAGAAAGTGATATCAATTATTAAAATTAATTAATTAAATTAAAATAATGTATTAATATTTGTATTAATATTAAATATGTATAAAGCCTGCAGACGTCAGAATAACAAAATTAAGAATCCAAATAGAAAGCGAATTTCTTTGCAATTTTCCTTTCTTTGTATGGTGTTGTACTGTTATTTTTGCACTTTTGGTATAAACTTGGTAAAAAAACTACTACAGTACTTATTTTTCAGTACTACTAACACTATTTTCGGTAGACGCTTTTCATACTAGGTCAGGGCATCTTTTTATTATTTTTGTTTGTTACTGTTTATACGCTTTCTCTTTTTGTCACTTGCATTGTGTTGTAGTTTCTTTTCGCTTTACTATCGCATTGTTCGTTTAGGAAGCAAGGTTCGATACCCTTTAATCCAGTTTGTTTGTTTATTTTATTCTTTTCATTCATTTTTATTCCTACAGCATTATTTATGATATTGTGTGGTAACCATGGCAACAATTTAAGGTTGTACAATGGGAGAATTCGACGACAACCAGATGGGGACAAATCTTTGAGAAGTGTAGGCCTATTTCTAGCTATGGGAAGGTTGACTCAGTAGCAAAGGGCTAGACATAAAGATACTTAGTTCGAACCCGACCTAACACCTTCGAAATTTTTATAACTTAATTACTGAATCAATATTTGAAAAATCAGTTTTAACATCAATTGGCATCCACTATTGGTTAAAAAAATTTATTTGAACTTGATTAGATGAATAAAGACGTATTAACGATTGGAGATTTGTACAAGATATATATCAGGAGAGTGTAAGCTAATAGCAGGAATTAAATAACGAGGCATTTATTATTCCGCTCTGATCTTTCTCCGTCTTTGATTTAATATCTATGTAACCACAATAACTTCAAGGATAACACGACATTACTAGACACACCAACTGACTACGTAAAGAGTGTTGGTTCCATGTATATGCGAGTAGTATTAATTGGCGCTGAGTTGTATACACACTTCTGCAATAGTTGTCGCCGCACTTAGTATATTTTAACCACCCAATTCGTTTCGAATGAAATATTTATGATTCATATTTTATAAAGAACTGCAAATGGAACAAACTTGTATATGTGATGTATGTTATATGTTTTATTATTATATCTGCGTCAGGAAAGCGGCGTTAATCACGTGAACCATGATTTTGTCTACTCTAGTAAGAGAGTTTCTCATGTTAGTCCAGCCTAAACTCTATTTATCTATCGAGGTGTCTATAGGACGGTAGTTTCCTCCCCAAACTAACTCTATCCAACAACTATTAATATTCTCCTTGACCCTTACTATTTAATAAATCGTATAGCTATTGATCAGCGCTTCTAGTATCGACCACCCAACCCCCTCGTTTAAAATCGCGTCTTTTCTGTTTAACCGCCGAAATTTTACTAACCATCCCTTCAGCAAACTGTAGCGGGTCTCCCGATGCATTCAAATTCTTTCTACCAATCACAACTTGCTTAAAAAACTCAACCAATTAGCTTGTTCTCTTTATATTTAGCAGTTTCATATTTTCATCATCTTGACGTATTGCTGGCCGACGTCTTTTTATGGCCTTAATAGACCATAAGGATACCTCGGGGATGCGACCCTACACATGTGATGTATAATTTTTTTTCATCTCAGTCAATCATCCCTCTCTATCAGCCTACTCTTCTCTAAATCAATACATTCCAGTGGTGTTAAGCTAGATAACAGTAGTTCTTCAATCTAAATTAGTAAAATATGAGAATAAAAAGAATTTATTTTGGCCTACAAGTTTTAAAAAATTACATAGTCCCCTACATGAATCCAGGAACCCGCGTTTGTGACTAACATTTCAGGAGATCCCAATACGAAGATAAACATTAAATTTTAAAACGCCTTTTCATTCGTTATTGCCTGACATGATTCATGATTTAAATTATTTCAAAATTTTAAGTTTATATTTGAAACAAGTTCTTGCTTTTTACTTCAAAAATGTCGCACTAGCAGATGCATTGTGGATTTAAATTTAACAGTAAGTGGATTTGAGTAAACTAGTCCTATTCGTTATTTTTTACCCTCTGAACCCTTTCAGAGATGTTTAGTTATCTAAAGTTTATGGAAGTAAAAATAAAGCTCTCAATAATGGAGGTTTTATGAAACTTATTTTTATATTATATAGGCCTATTTATGTATTATTATAATTAGGGATGGGCCGATTCCTAAAATGTTCGATTCCGATTCCGATTCTAAAATTTTCCTTTCGATTCTCGATTCTTTAGTCGATTCTCGATTCTCGATTCTTTCAAGTTATATTAGCTTACATGCTAGTTCTCTAATATTTAATTTAGTTAACATCTTGGTCATATGGCAAAACCTTTTAAAAGTTCTGTTTTAATGTAATAGGCTACACAAAACCTTCAACCGTGAGAGTGATATCTGTCTATAATATAATTTATTAAGGTTAAGTTTCGGAGGAATAATACAGTGTTTCTGTTATCCGTCTATTCGCTCAACCGTCATGGCCACGGTTCCGACGGTGACGGTTAATCGAGTTTTTACTGTACTTTTTTGTGTTTTGTTCTGACATTTAGTGAGAGAGAGAGAGAGAGAGAGAGAGAGAGAGAGAGAGAGAGAGAGAGAGAGACGAGCGATGTCAAACGACCAGAAATGGTTACGATCTTGATTGCTGTTGCTTCATAAATAATAATATTTTCGTTTACTTTAATCATTTAATTCATTCAAATCAACTAATACATAAATAAGACATAGTTGGTAATTAATAATTTTTCCACACAAATATAATAAATTTTGGTAATAAATTTTGTTTGGTAATAAATTACTCCACACGCATATTTTAATAGTTAACAAAATAGGAATCGGAATCGACACTTTTATGAATGAAGAATCGAGTATCGACGATTCCTCGATACCACCTGGAATCGACGATTCCTGGAATCGAGAATCGGAATCGGCCCATCCCTAATTATAATTTGTTTTTACTTTAGAACTTTAAATAATATGCTCATAACAACTTAATATATGAATAAATTTGCATAAACTATAAGATTCACAAATCCTTATTTGCAAAGGTAACATTTCCTCAATCGTCTTAGACAACAAAACTCACAAACAATAACAACAACGCTTCTACGAAACGATATTATGTAATAAAAGATGCAATGAAAGGAATATAACAGTGACTGCTCGAGTGTTTACCTGCTAAGTTTGAGCTTAGAAATTAGTGGTTAAGTGTACTTTCATAATTTAGTAGAGGTCAATCAGAAATTAAAGCCGGGCATTAGGTCCTACTTTTGAAATAATTGTAGCTTCTTTCTAATCAGATGGCGAAGACTGCACCAAATTAACAAGAAATATTGTAAAGAAATCTCAACACAATTCAATTATACGTAATTATTTGACTACCGGATAACTATTATCTTACTTGCTGACTTTCTACCTAATAGCGGGCTAGCTTTGTCATAAAAGCGACTGATCCGAAACGCGTCGGCAAGCAAGTTAATAGTTTTCACTCAAACACTCAAATAATTACGTATGATTTATTCAGCGAATTCAAGACTATTACACCAAGAAACCATTAAATTATTTAAAATTACTATAATAAATTTATTTCATGTATGTTATTATGAAAGGCTGTTTAAAAAAGTAACAAAAATAACAATGTATAAATAAAATAAGATTAAACAATCTTTTCAAACTAAAAATATATTTACCAAATTTGATTTGGGCTTAACTGATAAAATTGTTGACAATTCCCATTTAGTTCCCACAATCCTTGGCTACTGCTCTCAAAATGGTTCTTCCCATATCTCGTATTGTTTGTTGATAAAAACAAAAAAACCGTCTCGACTAATACAAATAACCCGTGTTTAGTGGCCGAGGACTGTCTGTCTAAGCGGGTATCTTATCTCTGCTTCCGGTCACAATCACAAGGCACACAGATTGAACAAGAAAGTAGGCCAGGCATCAATCTTCCCTTCTACGGTTGACATGACATGTTCGAACTTCGATAAACACTGCTGGGTTCGGTAAGAGCCTACTGGGCCGGAGGATGACGGATTTAGAGCGGAGGGCGTGGGAATGGGTTAAGTTGTGTGTCAATATTTAAATGTATAACAATCGAGTGGAAGATGCATTTTGGTTTAAACCGTAACGCATATGACAGGAACGACTACATAAAGAAGTAGGCGGGGAGACCTAAACGACCCTGACCCTCTAGGCTCTACGCACCGAAGTCACTTTCTAAGTCAGTCAAATTTCCGATGACACTCTAAACCAAGCTAAGTCAGAAGAGTTATAGTTTTTTATAAGTTACACCTCAAAGAATTACAAAAATTAAGAACTAAATCCGTAACGTCAAATAACACAATGTTAAACGGCACAATGTGTGCCATTAACAAACATACTGAGCAAAACTCGAACAAACAAACGTTCTGTATATGTTTCAAGTACAGGTCAAATTTTATAAGCAGATACTTGGCTCTTAGGTACAAATTGTGTATTCGTCACCTATAAAACATCAGGCTCTGTCGTTATCCCACATCGGGGCCATAAATCGCGGCCTCCCCATCACAACCCTTACACAGTCCTATTAGTACACTTCCGTGACAGCTACAAGATAAGTCAGCGGAAGTCCAAAGGTCGATGTTTTTAAAAATGACCTGCGAGCTCCTCTATTCTTCCCTCATCCTCGGCTTCTCGCCAAGGCCCGCAGCGCCAAGTGCTAACTTATAAAATTTTGTACTAGCTATAGGTGCACCAGCTTATAGGTGCTATTGTACTCGAAATGACTGTATGTTAGTAAATGGAATACAATACATTCTATACGCTTGAATTTTGTAGTCCATTACGTTCGGTGAAACGTAATCAATCACTTTCGTTAGTTTATGACTATCCGAACTTTAATTTTTTTTAATTTGTAAAAACTTACTGAGACAGAACGTTTTCGATCGCTCCGTGGCAATCTTCATCAGTGTCTCCTGATGAAGCATCCCGAAGACACTGTTGAAGATCGCCACGGAGCAACCGAAAACGTTCTGTCTCAGTAGTTTTTACAAATTTACAAAATTAAAGTTCGGATAGTCACAAAATAATGTAAAAGTGATTGAGAGTTCAGGAACGTTTTGACTTGTGAGTGCCGAACCTTATAATGAAAGATATTCCTATATTTATAAATAACATCCTACTGTAACATCCTACTGTAACTTCCTACTGTAACTTCCTACTGTAACATCCTACTGCAACATCCTACTGCAACATCCTACTGCAACATCCTACTGTAACATCCTACTGTAACTTCCTACTGTAACATCCTACTGTAACATCCTACTGTAACTTCCTACTGTAACATCCTACTGTAACTTCCTACTGTAACATCCTATTGTAACTTCCTACTGGAACATCCTACTGTAACATCCTACTGTAACATCCTACTGTAACATCCTACTGTAACTTCCTACTGTAACTTCCTACTGTAACATCCTACTGTAACATCCTACTGTAACTTCCTACTGTAACTTCCTACTGTAACATCCTACTGCAACATCCTACTGCAACATCCTACTGCAACATCCTACTGTAACATCCTACTGTAACTTCCTACTGTAACATCCTACTGTAACATCCTACTGTAACTTCCTACTGTAACTTCCTACTGTAACATCCTACTGTAACATCCTACTGTAACATCCTACTGTAACATCCTACTGCAACATCCTACTGGAACATCCTACTGTAACATCCTACTGTAACATCCTACTGTAACATCCTACTGTAACTTCCTACTGTAACATCCTACTGTAACATCATACTGTAACATCCTACTGTAACATCCTACTGTAACATCCTACTGTAACATCCTACTGCAACATCCTACTGGAACATCCTACTGTAACATCCTACTGTAACATCCTACTGTAACTTCCTACTGTAACATCCTACTGTAACATCCTACTGTAACATCATATTGTAACATCCTACTGTAACATCCTACTGTAACTTCCTACTGTAACATCCTACTGTAACATCCTACTGTAACATCCTACTGTAACATCATATTGTAACATCCTACTGTAACTTCCTACTGTAACATCCTACTGTAACATCCTACTGTAACATCCTACTGTAACATCATATTGTAACATCCTACTGTAACTTCCTACTGTAACATCCTACTGTAACATCATATTGTAACATCCTACTGTAACTTCCTACTGTAACATCCTACTGTAACTTCCTACTGGAACATCCTACTGTAACATCCTACTGTAACTTCCTACTGTAACATCCTACTGTAACATCATATTGTAACATCCTACTGTAACATCCTACTGTAACATCCTACTGCAACATCCTACTGGAACATCCTACTGTAACATCCTACTGTAACATCCTACTGTAACTTCCTACTGTAACATCCTACTGTAACATCCTACTGTAACATCCTACTGTAACATCATATTGTAACATCCTACTGTAACATCCTACTGTAAAAGTTACTAGTACATTACCTTTACCATGGCTTTGCTGTAAGGTTGAATAAAACTCACAAACTAAGTAAAGTGGTTTTTAATCATACTAAAAACTTGTGGAATTATGCAAACAATAATAATGAGTAATGTTTAATTCTACAAATACACTTATGTTCTCTAAGTTACTTTTCAATAATTAGTGTTTTGAGACAATTTACCTTTATTTACCCATTATTTAACAATAAAATATGAAATCTTGCGACATTGTAAAGACTCAGTGTTGTTAACAGGACTGACTGGAAGTTTACAATTTAAATTAATTTAAGAAATTATATTTGTGCTTTTTTAAGCAAGGTGGGCAGATTAGAGTTAACAAATACAAAATTTTACTAAAGAAATGTGTGCTGTTAAGTGCTGGGAAGATTGGCTCCCGTTGATAGTGCTATGTTGGTTTTAGTCCCTCAAAGTCGTATATATTGTTCCTCTCCTTCCTTCCTATGTCTCCTTCAAATGAAATAGTCCCTAACTTTACAAAAAAATTATATAATTATTAAAGAAAAAAAATTTACTTGATCGTCAACTTAACTTTATGCAACAATTAATAATAATCTCCTTGACCTTTACTAGGTACTTAATAACTCATATAACCTCTGAACAGCTGCTAGTATCGAAAACCCTACTCCCACTTTTAAACATAGTTTCTTTTTTTTACTGTAAAAATCTCATTAACTTGTCTTTTGACCAAACTGTAGTGGGCCTCCCAATGGGTTCAAATTCTTTCTACCAATCATAACTTGCTTACAGAAACTTGACTAATAAGCTTGTTTTGTTTCCTTAGTTTCATATTTTAAATTCGTACGTTAGAATCAGTTACTACCTCTCTATAAAGTCACATCTGATAAAAAAAATGTGTTAATCACTTTTTTTTTAATAAAAATACTTTCTGTCTTTAAATAAAAACGTTATACATCTGAAGAAATACCAACGGCTACACTATCCAGTATGACTACCATGTCCTAAGAAGGTTAAGAAACAACTGTCAATACAAGTATGAGTGAGACAAGGACATAAGCCTCCCTGTTAGATAATATAAGGTGTTATATGTTAGAGGGAAGATACATGGCAAGGACGGGCCCCAGAATATCATTTTGAGGGAGGCACAAAAGTTGTATAGTCACATACCTGGGGAGGGAGTAAAGAGCCTTACACAAGGAGGTGTGTTACGGTTGATTATCACAACATTGAAATGTAAGGAAAAGTTCAAAGAACAACACTGCCATTACAAAAATCATCTACTATTTCACAAATGAATATGAATTAGCTTTCAAATATTCACATGTTCTTGAAATAATGCAATTTTGTTTAGAGTAGAATATTGATGGCTGGACCAGCACTTGACCCTTGCATCCTCCAGGTGACCATGGCACCAAGTGTGCAAGGTTTCCCAACCTGAAATGAACTCTCTATTGGGGCTTAAGCAAATGTCTATATGATACAGCTTCCTGTAAGTTTAATGATAAGGAACATTGAATTTTATACGACTAAGGAAATGTATGAGTGAGAATAGGAGAAAATGACAGCATCCAATGGCAGATCGGATAACCTGAAATAGACCTGCTCTCGAATAGGAGTTTATAGGGTACTCAATTGAGTATAGCTGATCACACGTAAGCTGGCGCGCGAACTCTAAGGGCGAGAGGAAGGGTAAAGGAAGCAAATGACCATCCCACAGACATTATAATACGAGGTATAGTATTTATATAAAAATAATGTAGATTTGACAAGACCGAAAGCCCGCTATAAATATTATTTTATTTGAATTGTCATATTAACCAGATCATTTACATAAAGTTCAGAACATATTTACTTAAATCAGTTTTGTAAGCGAAAGCAGCGCCTGCAATTTCTTAGCGATGGGCTTTGATGCAACACGCACTACATAAACCAATGTTTTTGAATGGGGCTAGCTGTTTGTTTTCTATCGATCGATCGCGCGCTAGCTTATGAGTGAACAGCTATAGATGTTACTGTTGATGTCAAAAGAAAAATTACAATACCCAACACAATGCATAGACGAATGGCGTATATCTCCTTATCGCCGCGCTATAATGGTCGCATTAACCGCCGTCACCTGGACATTGTTGTGCACTATGACAAGTATTAAGTTAAGCACTGTAATAAATGTTTTTGGAACTTGTTTCTTTTACAAAAATATAAATTTAAAATACCAATTTATTTACCGACAAAGGGAGACATATTAGGGTAAGCAATCAGTCAGTCGAAATACAAATTAGATTATAAATCAGCGATTCAAGTTAGGCTCGGTTATTTTTGGATATGTATCATTATGAAAATCCATCGCAATGGATGATCCTGTCATTCATATAACGTTCGAAAATACATTTGAAGATCGTAAATTGTTTAATTTGCACATTATGTTTATTTAGTGTTATGTAGTTCATGTTTGTTACATTTCAATGTAATCTATTGTTAATTTTTTGTTTATATGATCATGAATTGTTAGTTTTTATGTATAAGTTTACGATCCTGATGTTTTATGAATTGTTATTTAGTTTAATGTTAGTTTATTGCTTGTTTAAATAATGCGTATTTATTTAGTTTATATTTAGGTTTATATTTATATTGCACGTTTATGCAGTTGTTTGTTTAGTTGTAGATTTGTAATTATACATATATACAGTTTTTTTAAGTTAAATTTTTTTTCATAACACATTTTCATGTATTATTTTATTTTATTTGTTATAAGTCTTTATTATTGTTTTTTGTATCTCATCAGTTGTATGTTAAGTTTTAGGTTTCTAAATTTGTGTTTATGCACTGTTGTATATTTTATGTTAAATTTTTCTACTCCATTTTTATGTATTGTTGTTATTTAACTTTACGGTTTGTAATTCCGGTTATTGTTTTTGTGCCTTGTTAGTTGTATGTTAGGTTTCGGGTTTCACATATCACAATATTAGTATAATTTATAATTCTCAAACAATTTATGTAATTTTCTGGCATAAACTAAAACAAATGCTCTTCTGCCTGTAATTATACGTATTACCTTATACAACAAATAATAAATGGTTTAAACACGACGTCATCTTTACTGCATTGTTACGGAGAATGACAATGAAACGAGCGTCAGCATGCAGCCAAGAGTCTCGTCATACAATTGTTAGCCAAGCATCCTTGAACTTTAACTACTCGCATATATTAACTTTTCATCTCTCTCAACTGTTACAAGGATCGGTTGAAACCACTTTTACTCGATGCTTGCATTCAGCGCATCTTCGACATTTACCCGGGGAAAAGTGAAACAGAATCGCAACACGAAGGACGTGGACAAGTTTCAACAGATGGTTCAGATAGATAATCACTTGTTGTTCAGAGGTTATGAGAATAACAATCCTGTAAAATATTTCATAAAACGCAAAATTAAGTTATATAGTAATTAAAAAAGGTCTCCTTAAGAAAATAGGAATACATTTTTATGGTTACATCAGGTGATCTCTTGAAGAACGAAAAATCAGAAAGGAGTGTAGTATATTTTTATAAAAGTTTAAAAAAATAAAGAACTAATACAAATTCTGTATTTATTGGTCAAAATTAAAGGCCAAAAACAAAAATTTGGTCTAATACTACCTGCTATGTTACCGTATCTTAAATATTTAGTTAAATATGAGACTTGAAACGTTTATTTCTTTTACTTAACGCTATCCTTGAAATAACTATATGTTATTTCATTATCAAATATGTTCCAAAATATAATTTTCCGTACGTCAGATTCATTATGACCACGTGGAAGGCATTACTTATCCGTAAAGTAGGCAAGAAGAAACACAAACCTTCTTCAGCTGACGATTTCAAGGGAGACCTTACCTAATTGTTATAGAAAACCTAGATTCCGTTTCTTAGACAGTGAAATTCAAACACATATTTTAATCTAAATTAAAAATAAAACTAAAAGCCGATAGCAAATAATAAAACTAGAAATGATTGAAGCCAATGTTAAAAATGTTTATGAAATTACATTTTACGAAAAATATGAATTAGTTTAAATATAAATATAAATTTTAAGAAATACAAATATTCACCTTATATTCTTAATGTAATCATCTTAAATACCGAAAAAAATATTTTCAAAACAGTTTGATAAAATTGTTACGCAAGCTAGTAAAGTACGTTCTATTCTATAATCCGGCCCTTCGCCTATCCGGCTCTTCCAGTAATCCGGCGTTGTCATCAAGGACGGATAATGTAAACATATAAATTGTTAATGATAACATATATTTTTCACTGCATGTTGATGTCAGTAAGCGAGTGACCTTCGCCGATCGGTTCTAGTAGTGTAGCTCGTGATATATAAACGATCCCGAGCCGTATTTTGTTCCAATAGCTACATATAGCGATTATTACTAAAGTGCAAGCGAACAATAACGTTAGAGTTCACATAAAACATTAACTTATTTGAAAAAAATTATTTTGGAAAGACTAAACAAAGGTGATAGATTGGTTACAGTTGCTAAAGAATATGGCGTGGTTGCGCTATCGTCCATGACGTCAGAAAGAACAGTGAGAAAATTACCGACCCTCGAGTAATTCTGCATTTTCACTGATCCGGCACAATCCCAGCTCCATATATGCCGGATTAGTGAGAGTCAAAGGTACATCCCAAGGTAGGCCTACGCAAAATGTCCCTCATTTAATGGCCCCATATCGCTTACAAAGGAAAATTTATTTTTTATCTTTTTTTTTTAACAAAATCTATCCTAATGAGATACATTCTAGCTGTATTTTAATATAGATACATAGTAAAGTGTTATAACAAGTGACGTATTTCGTGAAGAATTACTTCATAAAGGAGTGTATTTTAATAGTGAGGTAGTGTTTTCAAGACGGTATTAACGAAGGTTTTAAACACTGTTTATGATTTGCGACACCTAAAATCGCTTGTTTATAGTAAATAAAATGTACTTCCCGTATATATATATATATATATATATATATATATATATATATATATATATATATATATATATCACTTTCACTTATGTACTTAAACAAGAATCTTACTTGGTATTTATGCAGTTGCATAAATACCAAGTAAGATTCTTGTTTAAGTACATAAGTGAAAGTGATAAGTGTATACAAGAAAACAGTGTTGCATAATCTACAAATATATATATATATATATATATATATATATATATATATATATATATATATATATATATATATATATATATATTGTAATAACATTGGAAGAGAAAAAAATAATAATGTATTAAGTATTACAAATTAAAATACCTTACACATTTCGTTATTAAAGGTAACAATACTAAAAGATTAATAATATGGTAATAACAAACTAAAGAAATAATACAAAATGAAATAATAGAGTTTATGAAAATGTAGTCTAATTTCCACTGACTTTTCCACATTACCAAAGATAATATGTAGGCCTATTAACACACAGTAATAGTCCCGTAGTTTAACGTAATTATCCGATCCCTTAATTAAATTTCTTACATTGTCTTGAAAGAAAGGGTTATTATATGTCGAGCTACGTACCAACAAGGGCGAGCTCTGTAGTGTTACAGCTCAGACAGCTTAAGCTGTATTTTTTTTTGAAAAAATATTATAATACAATATTACGCGCAAACAAGACATCGTTCAAAGCGGGAACAAAGGACGCGTGAAGGATAAAGCGAGTAGTAGCAGAAGGATGCCCTTGAAATTCTCGCGTACCTGCTTATTACGTTCCATCCGAAGCTACTTGAGAAAGTGTTAATCACGCAAGATTACGATAGTTTGCTGTGTAACGGATCGTTAGGATAGAGTCAGGTGTATCCATGTGGAGGCTGCAAGATTAACTAATTAGATGCATCTGGCAGCCTTTACGAAATCAGCGCAAACAAGACAGACCTATAATTCCGAAAAGTGGCATAGATAGCGCTAATCGTGTGCGTGAACAACTATAATCACAAGATGCTTTCAAATGACGTTTACTGTATTTTAGATTTTTTAAAAAGGAAAAAACAATTTTTTAAAGAACAAACCTGATAAAGAGGTTCATGGTTTCCATTAAATGTGAGGTTATAAAAATTTACAAATAGTTTGCTGAACACGAACAATATATAAATGATGCGGAATCGCTTAGCTTGGACAAAAATTGATGTAATACATTACATCTATTGATGTCAACTTAAATAGAGTTGTTAATAAATATTAACAGAACACATGACAATAGGATGTGCAGGATAAGATTCAAACACTGATGGAAAGATTATACAAAATACTAAATAATACAAACATATAGGCGTAACATTGATAAAAAATGGAAACGATGGAAAAGACATGATGCGCAAAATAAAGAGAGGACGAAATATTACAAGTCAACTAAATTCATTATTGATGGAATAAGGACATAAAGAAAAAAACATATATTTACAGTTCTGGTGGAAATTACAGTGACTTACGGTTCTGAAGTCTAGATAATGGGCAAGAACATATAGAAACAAATAAATGCAATGGAAAACAATGTCTGAAGAAGGGGTTGTAAATACACATTTCAGGACCATATAAGGACGGGGAGAATAAAAGAAATAATGACTGTAGAGACAACACTTACAGACGGTATAGAAAGAAAGCAGCTTTCCTGGTACGGTCCCTTATTAACGTGAAGGGCTAGGGATGAAACATTATTACGATACCGTCGTATCCATAGCGTAAATCACCACCTAACGTGAAGGGCTAGGGATGAAACATTATTACGATACCGTCGTATCCATAGCGTAAATCACCACCTAACGTGAAGGGTTAGGGATGAAACATTATTACGATACCGTTGTATCCATAGCGTAAATCACCCACCTAACGTGAAGGGCTAGGGATGAAACGTTATTACGATACCGTTGTATCCTTAACGTAAATCACCCACCTAACGTGAAGGGCTAGGGATGAAACATAATTACGATACCGTCGTATCCATAGCGTAAATCACCCACCTAACGTGAAGGGCAAGGGATGAAACATTATTACGATACCGTCGTATCCATAGCGTAAATCACCACCTAACGTGAAGGGCTAGGGATGAAACATAATTACGATACCGTCGTATCCATAGCGTAAATCACCCACCTAACGTGAAGGGCAAGGGATGAAACATTATTACGATACCGTCGTATCCATAGCGTAAATCACCTACCTAACGTGAAGGGCTAGGGATGAAACATTATTACGATACCGTTGTATCCATAACGTAAATCACCCACCTAACGTGAAGGGCTAGGGATGAAACATTATTACGATACCGTTGTATTCATGACGTAAATCGCCCATCTAACGTGAAGGGCAAGGGATGAGACATTATTACGATACCGTCGTATCCATAGCGTAAATCACCCACCTAACGTGAAGGGCTAGGGATGAAACATTATTACGATACCGTTGTATCCATAACGTAAATCACCCACCTAACGTGAAGGGCTAGGGATGAAACATTATTACGATACCGTTGTATTCATGACGTAAATCGCCCATCTAACGTGAAGGGCAAGGGATGAGACATTATTACGATACCGTCGTATCCATAGCGTAAATCACCCACCTAACGTGAAGGGCTAGGGATGAAACATTATTACGATACCGTTGTATCCATAACGTAAATCACCCACCTAACGTGAAGGGCAAGGGATGAAACGTTATTACGATACCGTCGTATCCATAACGTAAATCACCTACCTAACGTGAAGGGCTAGGGATGAAACATTATTACGATACCGTTGTATCCATAACGTAAATCACCCACCTAACGTGAAGGGCTAGGGATGAAACATTATTACGATACCGTTGTATTCATGACGTAAATCGCCCATCTAACGTGAAGGGTAAGGGATGAGACATTATTACGATACCGTCGTATCCATAGCGTAAATCACCCACCTAACGTGAAGGGCTAGGGATGAAACATTATTACGATACCGTTGTATCCATAACGTAAATCACCCACCTAACGTGAAGGGCAAGGGATGAAACGTTATTACGATACCGTCGTATCCATAGCGTAAATCACCCACCTAACGTGAAGGGCTAGGGATGAAACATTATTACGATACCGTTGTATCCATAACGTAAATCACCCACCTAACGTGAAGGGCTATGGATGACAAATGATTACGGTATGAACATGACACACCTCATTATGAACTGTCCCAGCCTTACGGGAAAACTTCCTATGTGCCTTACGTGAAGGGCTATGGATAAAGAAAGGTAAGTACACACATCTTCAGTAACATGATGTCAGAGTAATAATAGTTTCGCTATCGTTTAATTCATGTTACTTTAAGTTGATTATGCCCAAGTTAATTACAAATTTTTATTTCCGAAAATATTGCTTACAACTTTCACAAAATCCTATTAAAAATGTAACCTTTACATTTAATTGTTACCTCTACATTTAAAAGATAAATCTTCAATGTAGAAAAATATGAGAATATATTCTATTTAACAACTTTATGAAAGGGAACATTGAACATGCAAACCCTATTAGTTGCTTAAAAAAGTATCTCAAGGAGCAAATTTCGATATCCCGATAGCATGAACTTAACCCTTGTCTTTCAGATCAAGTGAACAAGTAAGTTTTAAGTCTGAAAATTCAAAAATACACAACTTTTGTCGTCGAATTAGTACGTTAGGAAAGAAAGAACTATTTCCTTTCTCGCCACGGGACATTGTCTGAAACGTTGTTAGACTGAAACTACTCAGATCGATATAACAAGTTGAATCAACAGATCCTTGGCCTCGGAACTGGCCTAAGGATCGAGAGCGGGTAATTATAGGTAGGGTGGCCGGAATGCTAAATAACTTTAGGTTTGCCTTCTCCTTCTAGTACGGGTATTAATTACAGCTGATTCCTCGAGACACGTTGCCGTCTATCCGGCGCACACAGATACCTATTGCACTCGTTTATCTAACGTGCATTTACGCTACGAAATACAAGACTGACATTAAGCTCTTCTAGTAACCGCGGTGGTAATCGTTTCCTTTCGATCAAACGTGCACTGATCAGCCTTTACAGAGGAATTCGGCACCATCAATTAGGATTTCAATTGGTCACGGTTTCAGGCACACGAGCTACTGTGTGCTTAATAGTTAAAAACTTTTTCTTTTAAGAGTTTCCCGATAGCTACCAGAGATCTATCTTTCTCTTTATTCCGATTGGGATCAGATAAGCGATCCTCCGGAATAACGGGTAGACACATTTTTATGACTTCGTTACTAAATCTACTTCCTTTAGGCGACCTTGCCCAAATAATGAGATACTTCTACCTTAGCCCGAGTAAAAGGGATCATTATGCCCTTCTTTAGCACTTCATGATTCCACCTATCCTTTTTCATAAAAAGGAATGTCAAGGCTAGAAACATCTTTATGTCTCCAATAGTAAATCTACTTCATTTAAGCTACCTTGCCCAAATAATGAGATACTTCTACCTTAGCCCGATTAAAAGGGACCATTATCTCATTTTTTTACCACTTCATGATTCCACCGATCCTTTCTCATAAAAAGGAATGCCAAGGCTAGGCACATCTTTATGTCTCCAAAAGTAAATCTACTTCATTTAAGCTACCTTGCCCAAATAATGAGATACTTCTACCTTAACCCGATTAAGAGGGATCATGTTTTCCTTCCTTAGTACTTCATAATTCCACCGATCCTTTCTCATAAAAAGGAATGTCAAGGCTAGGCACATCTTTATGTCTCCAAAAGTAAATCTACTTCATTTAACAGACCTTGCCAAAATAATGAGATACTTCTACCTTAACAAGATTAAGAGAGATCATTATTTCCCGATACCTTGTCCCGTAGAAACCGGGTGGATGTCGGGTTGACACCGTTAGGGGGAAAGTTAGGAGATACCAGATGGGTAACGGGTAGATACCGTTTTGAGTACAGTTAGTAAGTACCGGATGGATAACGGGTATATACCGTTAGGGGTACTGTTGATAGATACTGGGTGGAGAACGGGTAGATACCGTTAAGGGCATAGTTAGTAGGTATCGGGTGGATAACGGATAGACGTTGTTCGGGGTACAGTTGGTAGGTGCCTGGTAGATACCGTAAGAGGCAAAGTTGGTTGATATCGGGTACAGTTAGTAGCTACCTCGTGGATAACGGGTAGATATCGTTAGGGCTACAGTTGATAGATACTGGGTGGATAACGGATAGATACCGTTAGGGCTACAGTTAATAGATACTGGGTGGATAACGGAACGGATAGATACCGTTAGGAGTACTGTTAATAGATACTGGGTGGATAACGGGTAGATATCGTTAGGGCTACAGTTAATAGATACTGGGTGGATAACGGGTAGATAACGTTAGGGCTACAGTTGATAGATACTGGGTGGATAACGGGTAGATAACGTTAGGGCTACAGTTAATAGATACTGGGTGGATAACGGATAGATACCGTTAGGAGTACTGTTAATAGATACTGGGTGGATAACGGGTATATACCGTTAGGGGTACAGTTAATAGATACTGGGTGGATAACGGGTAGATAACGTTAGGGCTACAGTTGATAGATACTGGGTGGATAACGGGTATATACCGTTAGGGGTACTGTTAATAGATACTGGGTGGATAACGGATAGATACCGTTAGGAGTACTGTTAATAGATACTGGGTGGATAACGGGTAGATAACGTTAGGGCTACAGTTGATAGATACTGGGTGGATAACGGGTATATACCGTTAGGGGTACTGTTAATAGATACTGGGTGGATAACGGATAGATACCGTTAGGAGTACTGTTAATAGATACTGGGTGGATAACGGGTAGATAACGTTAGGGCTACAGTTGATAGATACTGGGTGGATAACGGGTATATACCGTTAGGAGTACTGTTAATAGATACTGGGTGGATAACGGGTATATACCGTTAGGGGTACATTTAATAGATACTGGGTGGATAACGGATAGATACCGTTAGGAGTACTGTTAATAGATACTGGGTGGATAACGGGTATATACCGTTAGGGGTACAGTTAATAGATACTGGGTGGATAACGGGTATATACCGTTAGGGGTACAGTTAATAGATACTGGGTGGATAACGGGTATATACCGTTAGGGGTACAGTTAATAGATACTGGGTGGATAACGGGTATATACCGTTAGGGGTACAGTTAATAGATACTGGGTGGATAACGGATAGATTTCGTTAGGGCTACAGTTGATAGATACTGGGTGGATAACGGGTATATACCGTTAGGAGTACTGTTAATAGATACTGGGTGGATAACGGGTATATACCGTTAGGGGTACATTTAATAGATACTGGGTGGATAACGGATAGATACCGTTAGGAGTACTGTTAATAGATACTGGGTGGATAACGGGTATATACCGTTAGGGGTACAGTTAATAGATACTGGGTGGATAACGGGTATATACCGTTAGGGGTACAGTTAATAGATACTGGGTGGATAACGGGTATATACCGTTAGGGGTACAGTTAATAGATACTGGGTGGATAACGGATAGATTTCGTTAGGGGTACAGTTAATAGATACTGGGTGGATAACGGGTATATACCGTTAGGGCTACAGTTAATAGATACTGGGTGGATAACGGGTAGATAACGTTAGGGCTACAGTTGATAGATACTGGGTGGATAACGGATAGATAACGTTAGGGCTACAGTTGATAGATACTGGGTGGATAACGGATAGATAACGTTAGGGCTACAGTTAATAGATACTGGGTGGATAACGGGTAGATAACGTTAGGGCTACAGTTGATAGATACTGGGTGGATAACGGATAGATAACGTTAGGGCTACAGTTGATAGATACTGGGTGGATAACGGATAGATAACGTTAGGGCTACAGTTAATAGATACTGGGTGGATAACGGGTAGATAACGTTAGGGCTACAGTTGATAGATACTGGGTGGATAACGGATAGATAACGTTAGGGCTACAGTTGATAGATACTGGGTGGATAACGGATAGATAACGTTAGGGCTACAGTTAATAGATACTGGGTGGATAACGGGTAGATAACGTTAGGGCTACAGTTAATAGATACTGGGTGGATAACGGGTAGATAACGTTAGGGATACAGTTAATAGATACTGGGTGGATAACGGGTAGATATCGTTAGGGCTACAGTTAATAGATACTGGGTGGATAACGGGTAGATATCGTTAGGGCTACTGTTAATAGATACTGGGTGGATAACGGGTAGATATCGTTAGGGCTACAGTTGCTGTATGTCAGGTGCATAACGGGTAGATAAAAGGTAGATAATGTCTGTGATCATGGACTTCAGGTTTGCAACCTTGCAGTCTGTATTGCCATTAGAATATAGAGTAGATATTCTGTTTTTACGTTCACTGCCGCTCGAAAAATGTCCAGTGGTATAATCCTGTACGAAGTTGTGGTTTAAGCAACATCTAAAAGAATTTAATGTAAACCATAGTTTCCAAAACAAAGCAAGTAAATAACTGTCCTCTGTTGAACTACTTTTATCTAACGATCAAACAACAGCGTTATGTTCTAAAATTACCCTTTAATCTCACAACTCATAAGAGGTTCTTACAAAAAATTCTTGAGGAAGGTAAAATTATACGGGCTGTGTCGGGGAGGGAAGCGATAGCCATTGTAATTGCAGCCTTCTTTTCTCTTGACACTTTGGGTCTCGATTAGCTTCTAGACGCCTCTAGTGTCATTATATTCTCTAAAGGGGAGGACAGATATTACACAAAGAATTCCTTAACATTTTGTATGCTCTACTGTAACGATGTGACGTTTCCTGTTGATTAAACCAAATACACAAATTTGACTTATGTATCACAACTGTACTCGAATTGATCCAAATACTAAGACATATTAACTTCTAAAACCTTTGAGGAAAAGACATGCTAGAGACGTTGATTTCGAAAAACACCCTAGTTCGGACGGAATTAAGTTCAGAAGGACTAAAAGGAACGATCTGACAAGAGCGTGGATGCAGAGTGGACGGAAAGAAAGACATAAATTCGTCAGAAACTAAGGAAAGTTTTATGATCTAAATGTGGTAAAGAATACTAAAACAAATAGTAAAAGTATGGTATAATCTTTACAGGTTGTATTACTGTTCCAGGTTTGGAAATGTTTTTTGACACCTTTTAATTAATTGTTTATAATTTTTATTATCATGGACTGTCACGTTTTATAGTGTGCTTTAAAAATTTAATTTATTTGTGTTGTGGTTTTGTTAATTTATTAGTATTAATAACTTATTGTAATCTTTTTGATTTTATTTTAATTTTGTTGTGCATTTTTATGACGTAGATGTTAATTCTGTCTATTATACTTGTAGGCCTGAATGAGGACGACAATTTAGTCGTCGAAACGTTGCCAAATTCCTAATAAATCGATTTCGTTGAATCACGCATTAACCGTGTTTTTTAACATTTTGTGAGTGTACACCTCCTCAAATAAAAGCTATAATCCCCTTAGAAAATTATAAATATTTTTTGCTAAGAGAGTAAAAAAAAAAACAAAATTATTTTTTTACCACAAGAACGATGTTCATAGTCGATCTTTTAGTAATGTCAAAATGTGTAAGAAAAATAAATTGCTGTGTATAAGCCTCAATGATGTAGTTAATACGCAGGTGTAATACTTTCACAATAGCGAGAAAGTGTGTAAAAGGGTATGTTACTAAACACATTAGGGAATTATTCACAATTAGAACATACAAAGTAGGAGAAACTAATACTGCTATTGGTGGAGTTTCGCAATACATTTTCCATTATTCCCCATAAAACTAACGACAACAGACGTTCTTATGGTGTTTGCTTATAAGAAGTGATTCTGAACAAAAAATATTTCCGATGTTCGAAGCACCCGGCCACCAATAAATAACTCATTAATACAACTTGTTGATGAATATTTCATTACACCCAGATTTCTTTAAAGGCTTCTGGGTAAGTACCATGATTGCACGTTGGTAGAGCGAGCCTAGATTCCGTCTCCCATTTAGCAACAGCGCCGCTTTCGGATTAAGCGTGTAATCTATTCAGGCTATTACAGTCCGGCCGTCGCGCTTATGTAAAGCATACCATCAATAAAAGCCACTAACAAGTACATGAAATGCAGTCTTACATAATACCCCTCTAATGATAAAATAGCGTAGAGGAATAACTTAAGCTTCGGGAGGAGGTTTTTTGTAAAGGTAAAAGTGATTTAGCCTCTACACAGGAGCGCCGCCAGGAATATTAATAAGCCACTGGGTTCTCTTCTGGGAAACAGTCGTAAGTTTGCAGGAAACGTATAAACCTATGTACACAAAAGCAAGCGGGTTCGATGCGCAGGCACGTATGCGCTACTACAGGTGCATTACCTAAAGGCTTGCTCTTAATTTGTCTTACGGTTGCTATGGTAACGATTCGCTCGAGTGTTACTGAATAAGGACTGAGTTTAATGGTTAACGTATTTTCCAGCCATTACGTTGAATAAACCTAACTCGATGAAATGTGCACTGATCCGTCTGGTAGAAACGGAAGGTAAATCATCCTTAAAGTAACGTTGATGGGTCCTCGTGGGTAACTGAAGTAGTTGGTAGACATTCACACTGCTTGAGTTCATTTGTCAAAAGAAATGTTTACTCTTCTACAATTATGACCTAATAATTCATGAAATTTATACCCGTTTCGTCACAGGTGAGATTGTTTAGAATACTCATTTAAAACATTAACCTCTCAGAAAGTTTTAAAATGAGAAATATTTTAATTTCTTCAATGAGAAGTAATGATTTTGAAAATAAATATTCCATACGAAGTTAATTTTCACTATTTTTGAAATGAAATATTTATTAGGGACATATTTTTATTCTTTCTAAACATTAACTATGAAATCAAGTAACTTTCATTTCCTTTAATGGTAATATTATGATGACAGATTAGAACTGCGTTCTCTCACAATGTAAATATTTACACTAAGAAAGCCCATTTCTATTCTCTCTGAGAACAAGTATTTAGGCCTACTTTCGAACTGCTAATCTTCTCTGTCTGTCTGTCTATCTCACTCTCTCCCTCTCCCTCCCTCTCTTTCTCTCACTGCCTTCCTCTGTCTATCGTCAAACGTAAAATATTAAACAAGTATCATAACAAAATATTTTTAAAGAAAATTCCTACTTAGGCCAAACAAAGAAAAACATTATTTACTTTTTATTAAATAACTACAATGAATATAAATATAAATAGGTCTATGTATAAAGGCCTACGTACGACAGATTCACAATCTTAATATTCAAAGTATAAAGCGAAATTAATTATAAAATTAATTAAATAAATTTATATAATGAATTAATATTTATAAAAGCCGTATTAATATCAATTAGCAGCCACTACAAGTATTTTAATAACGATTGAAAATTTTATCAACGTTATTACATTGCCTAAACCAAGTGAATGATTTACATTAATGTGTATTCTGCGTCCACAGGAACTTGGTTCAATACTTCACTCATCGAACTCTCGAATAGGCCAGCTCCAACCCTATCCCTGAACTCACCTGAAGATTATATACTAAATTTAATTCGCTATTGTAATTTATACCAACATAGCCCAATAAAAACACGTAAGGAATAATTTTTATAAACATTTTTAAGTGTTTCATAAGCGTTTCAAAATACACGATAGCACGTTTTGTTGATTTTTCTTGTAAGAAATGGGAACAAGTTGATTCTGATTGTTAGTTAAACTTAACAAAATACCAAAATTGTTTATTTAAAGTAAGGAATATTTATAGCCGATTACAAACCCTTAAAATCTTCAAGAATAACTTGTCACGGACACACTTCTTATTGTTATTGTACTTCGTAGTGATTTTCCCGCCTCCTCAGCTTTATATCACCACTTTGTAATTTCATTTGTATTCCAAATGTTCTTTATATCCGTCTTTCCTACTCGTGAGGTATCCTTGCCAAAGAGCTACTAGTAGTAACAATAACATTTCCTATCGGCTGATAACAGCTTTAATGTACTCTTCGTTTTAAAATATTATAAAATTATATCAGCAATAGTTTAAAGGACAGCAATATATAAGTTGTTTAAATTAATTATTTTTCAGTATGTTCCAACAAACAAGCTAAAGGAACGTTCTCTGCTTGTTATAAGCTCTTTTTTACTCGGAAAAAACGTTTTGGTATAGACCAAGTTAGCCGAGCCGTACCTATATGTGACTGATACTGAAGAATTTTGTAATGAATAGAAAAATATAAAATTCGAGACATATTACAGCAGTAAATGTATTTATGTATGTGTTTATATGACTGAAAGAGCGCCAGAGAGAGAGAGAGAGAGAGAGAGAGAGAGAGAGAGCATAATGTATGTCGAAATAAAACTTCGTGAGAATTACTCCTGAAAGATTCAGCCTATTTTTACGAATTAAATTGATGTTGCTAGATTGGGTTGAAGTGTTTACAGATTCATAGGGTAAATTATATCTTTTATCACGATGTAAAGGAATTCGAAGTAAAACATAAAGATAAGGTTGAAAATATTCCTTATATTATTGTGGTACAAACATTAAATGGCGACTACACCTGATCCCTTTAAGGAAATTCTTCAGAAGTGATATGGTCAATAAAAATTATTGTAAATTGGAAAGTAAAAAAGATGCTTGTAAATGTTTGTTAAAAAGTAAAAATTGAGTTATTGTTTGCCATCGTTATTGTTATGCAGCCTATATATCATCAGGCTAAGTAAAAGTGCGATAGTGTATGTTCAAAATTAAGGGAAAACGCTTGTATTTCTATTGGTTGTTCAAGTTATAAAAGAGTTGAACTACGGAGGTAAACGTACCTATGCGTAAATAAAAATAGTTTCTAAGGGTAGAAATAAAGGTAATTCGCTAGTAAACTCGACTATGTTTAAATAAAGGAATTTGGGGAAATGGACTCCAAAATTATTTAGAATATACCACACCTAAACAGCCAAACAATTGTTTCTGCTTGAACATGTATGTTAAGTAAAGATGTAACTTAAACAAGGTAATTTGCAAATTGCAATTGTTCAGTAAACCCACAGCAACTCTTAGCACTACGCTCTTGAAAAGATGTTTTCGACTGAAAATATAAAATCACTACCTTATCTAACACAGTAAACACTTTGTACGATTGTTGTAAGAATTACACGGTAAGGGAGGAAGGCCTTAGATTCTTATCGCAGGCGCAAAGCTTTGAGACAAATTTATTGAAGGAATAATGTGAAGTAATGTACGTCGTAGTGTCAGAAAAGGTCGTTAGGCGGCGTAGTGGAGGGGGGACTTGTAAAAGACGCGTTAATTCCTACCCAACCTTGTTTATGCCTTGTTAATGGAACAGATGGGGTGCTTGTAATATCTCATGCGGTGCAGGAAAGAAGCCATCTACAAAGTAATAGAAAGAAAGAAAATATATTTCTCTTGGAGGCATAGAGCTAGAATGTCGCTACTAGGAGTATAATACGAAAGCGTTACTTATAGATTAGACATTGCGATGTAAATGTAACTAATTAAAACTCCTAATATACTCTTCTTCACTTCTGTTAGGAATGTACACTTTTGTATACATACGAGTACATTTTTCTCCCATTCCTAACATTAAAACATTTTCCTTTGTTTACACGTTTCGGAATAACTCCATTCTCAAATGTTCAATAATACTCCTACTATTTACTATTTTTAGTATAGAGTAGTAGAGTACTATTATATTTTTGAGTATGGAATTATTCCGAAACGCGTCAACAACGACAATTGTTTTAATTTTAAGTAAGGTAGAAAAATGTACTCAAACATACAATTAATTAATTCCATAGCAAAAACTAATTGTCTATTTTTATCAAACAAACTTTTAAGTACCTATTACACTAAATAAAAAAAATATACGATCATTTGCTCATGAATAGGCAGATTCCTAACACATTCAGGTTTACTTTAGAGTAAATGAATTTGGAAAATATTCAAGCCGACTAAACAAAAAAACGTTTAGTGTGAAATTCCCTTCCATCAGAAGAAAGTACCAAAGCTAAGAGTAAATAGAGAGAAAAACATTGCAACAATGTTTTAAAAATTTTAAATAAATAAAATCACAAATACATTTTTATTTAAATCCTAATGTACATTTTGATTACAAAGCAATAATCTTCAGAGAAAATTATTACATAAACAACTCGTAATGATTGGAATACAAAATAGTTATTTTTAATTACATTAGGATTTACATCAAATGGTTATGAGGTTTTATTTATACAAAAAATACATTACACTAAGATTGCTCAAAGTTGATAATTTTCAAAATTGGCGAGAAACATTCTACAACACTATGTGAAAATGAAATTTAAAATATTGTGTCTCGGTTTTTAATTTGCAAGGAAATAGCATAGTATTAAAATTAAGGCCAACTGTGAGCAAAAAAGAAATAAAATATTTCAACCTTTTGTACCAAAACAAAAAAAAAATAACAGAGAAAATCATGTAATTTTAGAGTTGATGTGTTTTCACAACATAAATTACGAGACACAAAAAGTATTAAAATGTTGAACTCATTTGAGGTAAATGGCTAGACAATTAGTGCACACAAACGACTGTTTTACGAGTCAAATATGATATTAATTGAATCAAATTGATTGCAATGTTTAGTTATCATCATCAGCCCTGTAATAAAACGTAAGGTACAATCATATAGGTTGATAATAAAATTACCAAATAGGCCTACTATATTAAAAGCTTGTAATTTTACCTTATGAGATATTACAAGTTCACTTCTAAATTATTCAAACATCCATAACAATATAATACGACAATATTATTTTAATATTATAATTTAACTAACCAAGGACAACGATTTGACTTATCACAATTTAATTATTATAACGGATAAACATATTATCGTTGATATAATGTACTTAGATATGTAAGCTTGAAACCGAAATAGAAAAATTTAAACATTAAAAACTACAGGTAAAACAATGCAAAATTAAAAAAAAATACACTTACAAAAGCAGTACGTAATAATTTGACAACTAACAAACATAAAGGAACAAAGTAAAATAAAAGTGTAGGTCTAATTAAAACATATAGGCGTATAATACATTAACAAGAATAATAGGTTTCTTTGTTTTAAACGAAAGACGTATAAAAGGAAATATTTTGTTTCAAAATAAAATGTATAGTAATATGTCTCCTTTATCAATCAAACCAAAATAAAAATTATTCTCAGATTTCGGTTTAAAATTTGAGCAAAATTTTAAGCAGATTTTACGTACAGCTTTGTAAAATTAGATATCGTAACCATGATATTTGTGTCAGAAAACCTGTAAAATTTCAATCATAGAATATAAAAAGCAAGTCGTTATCCGTTAAGGAAAGAAAATATTGGGAATATTTCCACGACTTGTATTGGAAAATTTATTGGAACAAAATTCTCTTGGGATCTCCAAATAACATAATTTGTTATCACAGTTAAGTTAGAAATCGTGAATATTTCTAAAGATTGAAATATTTTAAAGATATCTAATTATACCCTTATTTAAATTCTCATTTAGTAGGCAACTAAACGGTAATTAATTTCAAAGAAAAGATATGTTTAAAACAGTTCAGTCATTTGCATATCCAAAGGTATTAAACAATAACTTATTCAAAGATGTGTGTGTCTTTTGTTTTCACGTCTACGTCGTTTTACCGCCTTAATCCAGTTTCTGAACGTGACCACAATGGGAAAATAATCACATGAAAGCATTAATCACATTAATCAATATATGCGTTAAATCATTATAAGTATTCGCCGAGTGTTGAAAGCACTTGTCTATCGTGTAATGCAACTGTAAAAACGTCATGTGATCAAACACTTAATTACTGGTAGAGATGGTCTCCAGCTGTTGAATCATATGCACCCACATATCAGCTGATTGTATGCAGTAAAAGTAAACATTGAGTTAGGTAAGTGAAGAAGGAATGTTGAACTAAATTCATCATCACTTCAATGTTATTACTGGTAGCAGTTAGGGAGTTAACAATCAAACTTGACAACTAAAGAATAATAAAAATTAATATTTGATTCCACTTCTCAAGAACAACTGAGTATTATTTTTAAAACTATGTTTAAAATAATCATATTTACAGTGCGTTAAAATATATTCGTAGAAAATTTGTTATAATATAAAGCAGTATTCGTGAAATTGTTTCATGACTTGAAACGGTGTTATAAAGTTAATGAAAACCTTTTTGTTTACTGAAACCGTGTATAATTAGTGAATGAATGACTAAATGAGTACGTTAGTATGTGATTGAGTGAATGTTGTACGTGTGCGCTTCCGTGGGGGTGAGATTGAAGCAGAAACCATATATATATATATATATATATATATATATATATATATATATATATATATATAAGGAAAGAAAATATTGGGAATATTTCCACGACTTGTATTGGAAAATTTATTGGGACAAAATTCTCTTGCGATCTCCAAATAACATAATTTGTTATCACGGTTAAGTTATAGAAGTTTCTAGAAACTTCATAGAGTCAGTGCAACGTAAAAACAATGGATAACGTTAAATATCAAGAATATATATATATATATATATATATATATATATATATATATATATATATATATATATATATATATATGTATGTATGTATGTATATATGTATGTGTGTATGTATGTTTGTGTGTGTGTGTGTGTGTGTGTGTGTGTGTGTGTTTATTATATTCATATATAACCATTTATTTATTTATAAATACTTTCACAAGAGACATTTCAAGTTTTAATTAACAGGGTAAAGTTTAAATGATAAGAGGAAAATCTGTAAGTGAGATGAATGAGATTGATTGTTTTTCCTCTAGCACACCTATTTGGGGTTGTATTTTAGTAAAGGCACAATGCAAGTAATTAGAAACACCAAGTTTGTTTTTATTGCAACAAGTGCTGAAAATGTTTTTTTCGCACAAGTAAAACAAGTATAATCGAAGAGCTAAGTATTTTATCCAAAATGAAGATTTGAACATGTGACGCTGTTGCCACATTGAACCGCAAACATTCGTTTCGCGACACTTTTGTACTGTTATTTTTTTCAAGATGTGATGTTGATTTAATTTAAAGTTTAAAAAATTTGCACAACCTTTACTTATATTTCTTTTATAAATGTATACATTTCATTTAAATTTTCTGAACATCGTGTTCAGTAAAATTACCTATGTAAAAAATCTGCGGTGTTAATTTAGTTTTAAATTTTGATAAATTGTTAACTAAAATTTTAACTAAATGAGAATTTATCTTACTATTATCCAACTGGTCTCACGTCCCCCAGTTAGGGAACCTATGCTTTAAGGCGATCAGTGAGGATGGATATTATCGCCTATGAATGATAGGAAGAGATAGTTAATATATAGAACATTAAGGTAAGAACATATAAGCACTTGTCTAGACTATAAAGGGGTATCATATCATAGCATGTTTAGTATAGAACACCTGAAGCAGAAATACTCTCACAAGATAAAATCATACGTCATCTGGTTAAGCACATTTCTATGGAAAAATAAAAAAATAATTGTAAACTATAATTGTAAAGTATAAAACTCAATATGGAAAAACAAATAATATATTAATAAACACAAATTATGATAAACTGCTGTATAAGCTATTTTGAAAATTATAAAAAAGGAACCTTATTATGCCTTAAGAACGCACCTATGAAAAAAAATGTTACGAAGTAGTGAAAGATTCTTAGCATTTCAAGGCAGACTGGTATATTGGGGATCAAAGAGGCAATATACCCACCTTTCAAATACCTTTTATAAATATAAAATACAGTATATTTTTTTAGTTGTTTTTTTTACAATGAATGTTTGTAAAGTTATGTATACTTTTAAATGAGTAAATAGACAATATAGTCATAATCTACAACTAGAAAAAGCACCTAGGTTAAACTGATGAAAAAACAAAAGGAAGAAACTACAGAAATTGAGAGAAAATTCATCTAAAGCAGAAATAGCAGATACGAACCTCTTAACCATGAAGGCCGTACTTATTAAGATTAAAACATTAACTCTTTCATTACTTATGTTATATAAAAATACACATACATACAGATATAACTTTATATGCATAATATCATACTAATTTATGATTATGTAGAATAAACATGATTGATATTTCCATGTGGAGATTTTTGCGCCTGACATAGATACACCAATGTACACTCTTGTATTACGGAAGCATAACTTTCTGGCGCTAGAGGTTTTACACATGCCTGTATACTACAAGAGTATTAATTTTTTTGGTAAATGTAAGGCAACAGAATGTTAACCAAAAGTAACGTATTTATTCCAAAAAGTTTTAAAACGTAATGAAGTGCGTAGCACTTGCTAGACTAGTAACATTAAGTGACAGTTGTTTCTTGGGTCCCATGTTTCCTTTGATTACAACAGCGATGAGATCATCATTTAATGTAAATATTTATTGCAAAACAATCTAAATCTTATAGATCATATAAAAAATTCAGAATCATATAGACTTTATGAACATAGATTTGGTTTTTCAGTTTTAAACGGTATTTGAACGCGGTATCTTGAGTGACGTCACACCATTCTACGTAGCTAAAAGTGTTTCCTGCTGGGAGATGTTTAGCGTATTCCAGAGGTATCACAGAAGGCAAATAGTCTCCCAAAAAACAAAATACCTCTTTTCAACAATTTAGATTTTTTGTTTTTCCTTTAGAACAATCAAACTTTAACAACTTGGAGAAACTGTGATGAATTTTTTCATTTTAAATAAGTAAAACCTCTTAGCCACAAATACCTTTTATTTAATCCCCATGTTCATTCTAATTGTAAAGGAATCATCTTCAGAGGAGATTATTACAAGACTAACTCTATAAGAACTATTGAAATATACATGAGAATTTAAATAGAAAGTGTTTGTGGTTAAGAGGTTTTCTTTACGTAAAATAAAAACTACTTGCATTTGATTTAAATATTGTAAGGAAAACATACTTTCTAACTCAAAGGTATAAGAACTAGTTTTTCAATAGATTACATCCAAGCTCTAAACCCTTACATTTCAACCGTGACGAATATTATAGCATAATTTGATGCACATGGACGCAAGAAGGCATCACATGTTAACGATTTTCTCCTACAAATTAACGTGGATTCCGCGTACGAAGCAGTCTGACCGAGCAGGCAGCAACATTTACCACTCATTGAACTCTGTAATATGCTAACTGCGACCCGATCTCTGTACCAGCCTGCCTATAATTATATTGCTTTTAATTCAATTACGATTTTAATTATAATCGTTAGCGTTACAGTCCGATGGAAGACCTGTAAGGGTAACATCAACGATTTCGTTTTATAACCGTTTCCAAGTAATTGAATGCAAGTCTGATTTGTCTATAACAACTATAGAATCATAATCAGCTGTAGTCCGAGACTTTTCTAACCATTAAATATAATAGAAGTGCAAAAACGTTCAAGAGGAATCTCCCTTTTACTCACGTGCCATTAAAATATTACATAATGCAGTGATTCCCAACAAAATCTTTTCAAATACTCTCTCATCGGACGCTTTATTGACAGGGACCCCTCAAATTCTTAAACTTAAATAGTAGATTAGACGCAGTAAAATTTTAGTTATATTGATAATTAGTAAGTAATTTTTAGTTTGCCTACCCACTTACTCTAAGGTAGAAACTGTTCTTAGATATAAAAATTAAATATGATGCTAACACAAGTTTATTCAAGAAGTGTTTTATTTTTTTATTCAAGATACAAAAAGTAAGACTTTCAACGTGTTAAAGTTTGTAGGTCCAGGCGAAATTCGTTTAACTTATTTATATTACAATATAAATTATATTATTACAATATATATTACAATGTATTAATATATTTTGTTTGGAACAATGATTTAATTAAGTAAAAACAAGTATCACAAGTTTGTTTTAATTTCGATAAACAAAAAAAATATTAAATAAAATTATTTAAAAATACTTTTAATTCAATATTATTACACAGTAGAATTAGAATAACTCACAACTAAACAATAATTTCAGAGAGATGAGTTGAATCTGTACTTTGCGTTCATGATTTTACAATTGTTAGGTTTTATAATTGACAATTTTACTCTGAAACCATATTGCATATCAAGCCGATAACTATTTGTTTATTTATTATGCAGCACATAGTTTTATGGATATATAGCGAACGTTAAATAAAAATATTTTAATTTCGGTGATATCTCACGGGCCTCTAGGGTGTTGGGAACCACTGACATAATGTAATTGTAATTGGGAGTTATAATTTTTATTGCCGTAACAGAATAAAAATCTCAGTTTTATATTACAAATTTGTAAAGGTTTCAATTTTAAACTTTTCAAAATAACTGACACCACTTCTTGCTGATTTGCTTTATAAGAACTACAAAATCACAACAAGTTGGCTCTGATTTCGATGCCAGTTAAAAAGAATAAAAAAGCAAAATTGTTTATTTAAAATTGTAATATTTATAGCCTATTATACAGCCCTAAATGTTCGAAAATAACTGATTACAGAGATATTTCTGACAGACAATTAGTTTTTCTCTAGTAGTGCGTCTCGTAATGATTAAGATACCCCCAAGCTGTTGCAGTCTTTACCAGTTAGTCGACTCTAACCACGTGAGTGGTAACATATTCATCCTTCCGAGATCAAATTCGCTTTGTACCGACGTTGTAATTGTAACTGTATTCCACATGCTATTTATGCTATTTATAAACATGTTATATCTTGGAAATGTTTAATATTTACAGGAATATTCATAATGAAAGTAAATAAGTTATTGGAAATAATAAAAAGTATTTTGGGAACTACGGTAGATACTTCGTACTATGAATACCCTACCGGTCACTGGTAAATTAACTTTATTTATATTCGTACTTATATTAAGAAATAAAAGGGCTGTGTGCGCATCCTTAATACTGTCATAATCTACAGAGATACGTTAGCGCCAACACTTGGAAACCTTACTGCAGAATTTTCTGGTAAACCCAAGTAACAGATGTTTCCACTTTTTATTAATCGCTAGGAAAATCTTTTGTTTCTGTCATGAACGTAACCCTTTCTTCAACACACCTGACACACCTGAACTATCTGTTTACATTCATCCTTACTTTCTACTTTGGGAGTAGTCGCCATAGTATGCATAAAAAAGTGAATACACATCCTATACTTAATATAAAGCAAATAAGTAGGTAAAAAAACTTCAACTTCTTGGCGCCACGTCGGCGAGCAAATATATCCGCTTGTTACATACAGACCTCCCACTGAGTAAGTGCGCAAAACTAAACTGTTTATGTTTGACAATAGCTGAAATGAGGATTACAACTAACAATATGATCCCCAAACACTAAAAAAAATTTCAACGCATTCTATTAAAGTTTTTCTGAACTATACTTGATATAATGTTTTCGTACAAGCTATAGGGAAATATCACCCTTAGCAACTTGAAGTGGTATTTACGTTCGGAGAAATATTCCCCTTATCGCGTATGAAGGGTTAACGCTCAGAATAAGTTTTCCCCATATTTATTCCTATTAGAAGGATGGTAGCGGGCGACTCTGGTAAAGAGTAAGATTAAAAAGGAATAAGTTTAAAGAATGTGTAGATCATTTCTATTAAATTCCTTCTATTAGCTCACACTCTCCTTATATACAGGTATGTTTTGTACAAATTTTCAATTTTTATTAAAATACGTTTTTATTCATCCAATAAAGTCCAAATAAATATTTTTAACCCTAACGTCGATGACAATATTGATGTTAATACAATATTTTCAAATATTTATTCATTAATTTAAATTTGAAAATTTGATGTCCCAGTCGAATTCGAACTATGGATCTACATGTTTGAAAACCCAGCACTTTTAGCACTGAGCTAACTTTTCTAGAACTAAAAATTACTTAAAGATGTACTATAAGAAATTATAAGAAAAAGGTTCACAAGAAGTGAATAGAATGAAGAGTTTATAGACTACTATCAGAACCTTAGAAATTCCTTTTATATTTTGCCACTTAATAATGTTATTCTGTCATATATATATATATATATATATATATATATATATATATATATATATATATATGTATATGTATAATATATAATATATATAATATATTTATATATATATTTATATTAATTGTAATTATAACTACCTAAACAAAATCTTTCATTGTCGATCTCAGTAGGAATTGTCTTTAAACAAATCTTTTTCTATATTAATTTTTATAGACATGAATCGAAGGAAATCATTGTGCACGGTTGAAAATAAAAAAATCCTTCTAATGCACGCTATTACTAATAGTAAAAGTATTAGCTACACCACTTCTTAGCCCAGATCCACTTTAAATCCCGAGTGGCTCTCCTTCCACTATGGAAATTAGGCGAATAGGGCACGGGACTAGTGGCATTCTTTCCACTACTTATCACGCTTGCCAAACAAACTAACTTAAATAAACACGACAGACACTATCCGGCCTTGATTCTTTATATGGGACTGCCATTAATATGCTTTTAATTTTCTCTCTCGAATCTAATGAATACAGAAGAGGCGCGTTAATAACACGTCTTGGGCTCGAGAAAAGAATCCAATTCTGAAACGTCACACTTCCAGCTCCCGTCCGGTTCCACGGCCCTTTGTCGGCCTCTCCTCGTAGATGCTGTGTTTATTTAGAATGGAAACGATAACACAAGTCGACAAGTAGCCATTAGAATGTCTTCAAGAAAAGTGTTTTAATAGGGTTAGTAATAAGCACGAGGGATACCAGATATTGTTTCTACAGTCGTAAAAAGGGCAACGGAGTGTAAACTTTAATACAGTACATCAGGCATACCGTAACAATATTTAAGAAAATGGTCTAAGCGGGATGGGGGTCAGGAAAATAGAAACCCCAGAATTTTGGAACGTAACTAAATGTATGCAAAATAAAGCCAGGGCCAAGAGCTGCTATCTGAAAAATACTGTTTCGTCTCGAAACATATTTGAGATTGTTTTACCTTGAATGCTCAAAATACCCCACCCCCCAACTACTGGCAACGACCCAGTCAACTCACCCCCCTTAACAATCAGGCTACGGCCCTTGGTCTAGCCACTTTCATTGTGTACCTGTAAGTAAATACTACTTTGTAATATAATTTGAATCAATAATTATTGATACGCAATGGTTGAACCTAAAATTAGTAATCACAGTAAATGCACGCATCAACAACCGTAACAGAGTAAGGGAAAGTCGTTGGTATCGGACGGGGGTTGTATCGGACAAATCATGTTTAACCAGCATACGACTAACGGCAGTAACTGTCATGCCATCAGATTGTTTCTTTAAGGAAAACTGAGCAGTTGTCACCATATTGGATGATAACGCTGCATGGTTTAGTTGTATGGTCAAGTTTTGTTATTTATTCGTGTTTGTTGCCGTACAAAGTTAGGTTTGGGAGATTATAACTTTAGTAAATGAGAGTATTTATATGTATTTTGTTTACCATCATAAACTTACTATATTACTCTATAAGTTGTAGGTTAAATGAGTTCCTACACAAACTAATAACTTCTCTATAGTTGAATCCATGACAATTGCTGTTCGGGTGTTATCGGACAATCAGAGTTAACACTCTAATCATGGAAAAGATAAGAGGAATATTTTTTGAAGAGTATATGAAGAGAGCAATAGAACAAGTTTTAAGTGAAAAAATGACAATAAGGGAAGCAAGTGAAATATACAGTGTTCCAAGAAGCTCATTAGGGAACAGACTCAGAGCTATATCTAAGAAGAAGTTGTGGAAAACTCTTTAAAAATGAAAGTTGTAGAAAAAACTGAGGAAATATTACAAAATTACAAGTTTAAGAAATGTTTAACGGCAAAATTAGCCCAAACAAAGCTAACTAAGTCACTTACTGCATCATTTGTGCCGAGAGTTTTGAAGAGGACTGAACACAGTGTCGAATGTGAAAGGAATGGGTTCACGAAAAATTGTGTCAACTTAGAAAAAATTAGTCTTTGTTACTAGTGCGCGATGTTTGTACGAAAAAAATAATACAAGGAAGGACTAAGAGTGTTTATCTTCATCCTATTATAAGCTATTTTTTTAAAATTGTCTACTTCTCAAAAACATAACTAAAAATTTAAAAATTAAATAAAAAGGTTTTATACTTGATTTATCAAAAATATTTATTTATGAGTATGAGTGGATGAATATAGAAATGAAATAAGTTAAAAGTATTTTTATTCAGCGCAACATGACTGTCCGATACCACCCTCCATAGTCTGGAATTCCAAAAATACAGAGTTTTTCAAATTTGCGAAAAATAAATATTTCTTTTATATTTTGAAACAAAACTAATAATTCGTACTTGGGTAAAGGTATAAATGTTAGAATGGCAAGTAAGTCAATTAGTCTATGTTCATAAATGAAACGTTATATGGGGAAAAGCTAACATGGCTGATACCATCCGACCTTCCCCTATCCACTTACATCTGTGGATTCTCTCAATATTAAAAAAAAAAATCATTTTGTAGTAGTTCCAGGTACGTTAATTATCAACTAATTAGAAGTAATGAAACTTCAACAAAAATTGTAAATAGGCGCACGTGAGTGCTTTATCCCCACCAGTGGGATGTATATTCGAGACATCCAGCAAAGGGGTTCCATTTAAAACACAAGATATTAAGGAAATATATAATCTCAGAAAGATATATAGACTGTGTATAGTATAAAAGTTGCTGTAGAAGCCCATATATCGGCAAATCTTAGGTTTTACTAGTAATTTACAACCATCACTAAATGTTGATTTTGAGAATAATACAATGGGTATTTTTTAATAATTTTCTTGCTAGCACGAAGAGCGTCCATTAAAGTTAACTTAGGATAGGTTAGGTATTTGCCGTTTCTCTGGCGTAAAACGTAAGATATGTCGAAAAGATGGTAAATTTTTCGAAATTAACGATGATCACAGAAAAGATAAGTCTTTTAACATTCAGAGTTACTAAATCGATTCAGGGTATACTGGAAAATATGAAGTTTTACCGACATATCTTTTACAGATATATATATATATATAGGCCTATATATATATATATATAGAGGCCTCTATATATATATATTACAATGATGGCCCTAATATATGTATTACAATAATGTAACAGTAATTGATATAATAAAATATCTATTATTGTGTATCAATTTAAAAAAATAAGAGAAATACATTAACAAGAATAATTTATTGAATTATACGAATCAAAGTATTTCGTTGATAAACAGTACCAACATCATCAGGAAGATTTCCTTATGATGGTGGTACTGTTTGCCAACGAAAAGCTTTGAATTGTATAATTCAATAAATTATTCTTATATTGTCTCTTATTTGTTTAATATATATATATATATATATATATATATATATATATATATATATATATATATATATATTAGTATTATTAAAAATAAAGTTATTAATTCTGGGTTCGGAATGTAAACAAAAAACCTAATTTTGAAGGAATATAATTGCGTCACTGCCGTCTCTAGTAGTAGACTACAAGAAGCGGGGGCATCGTTACATTTAACGGGCCTGCTGTCAGACAAAAACCTAAATATTTTACAAACGCACACACGCCTAAACGGCCATAACTACCCGGCTATAAGGGCAGGGCCGGGCCGCAAGAGGCAGCCTTAGAAAAAAAATAAAATAAAAATAAAACAATTGACAAGAAGACACGTGCGTCCCCATTGTTCCCAAAGAGTGGATGATTTACACCACTTGCACGCCCCGTTGTCTCTAGAACAAAGAACCGTAGCCCATGTGTTGAGCAATTATCGGGAGGTGACAAGAATCTCAAATGGAATTCGACGACAAGGACCAATGATTATATGAAATTAATTTGAAGGAGTGAAAGTGAGGGCTGTATTGCGTCAGTCTAAACATTCCTCTGTCAAAACGCCAGCGAGTACCTTTACGTGTCAAATGTTCATATTTAGTTTTAAATATAATATTAAAAGTTTCTCTTTGTTTAAGCACGAGATGTTGGAAAAGCACGGCGAGGAGCTCGCTAGGAGGTAACGCACCGTGTCACGAAATCTTGCGCGTCTAGGGTGAGAAGCAGCGGGGGAAAGTCGAGAAACCATGACAGTTAAACTGTAACTTACCGCTCCGACTTACTGCCGCAATCATTGCACAACCTCAGGATATCTTACAAAGTGAAGATTTTAAATTCCTTGTGGAATTATTTTAAACCATTGTTGAAATATTTTAAACCTAAAAATGGCAACATAATTTACTGAACTTATTACATTACTTGTGTCCACCTTCGAGGAGTTACTGGTACATGCATTAACGTTTCGCGATATGGAACCGCTTTGCTATAGTAGCGCTTACTTTGCGTATATATGAGGACGACCATTTCGGGAGATATATCCCATTGACAGTAACTGTGACCGTATACTCAATCAACTAACACCGTAAGTAACCTTTTCGCTTCTTTAAGAATATGGTGGGAATAGGGAAACTATATAAGGTGATTTTAGGACACTTTTTGGTGACGTTATTACCACTTAATATTCTTACCACTAATATCTCTCTTTCTACTTAATATTCTTACCAGTAAAAGCTCTCTTTCCACTTAATATTCTTACCACTAAAAACTCTCATACCACTTAAATGTATTACTACTAAAAGCAGCCTTACTACTAAAAACTCTCTTACAACTTAAAAACTCCTTACCACTTGAATCTCTCTTACCACTTAAAATCCTCTTAAAACTACCTAATATAGTTTCCCCAACCCAACACTATCTTTAAAAAATTAGTCAGTTACGGTCTGGGTTAACCAAGGGACACATCTCTCAAAACATTTCGGACACACCAAAATATCTGTCTTTATATGTACAAAAAGTAGTTCTATTAAAGGCAAGTGTTTTCAAATTGCTATATGTGAATGCGTATAATTAATACTAATTAGTTATACAAACAAAAATATGAACCAAATTTACAAAAACATAAATATCTTCTTCAATGACGGCTCAGTGTAAAATATTTCTAAATATATTTGTTTTGTTTTGTTATTTTTTCCAACATGTTTGCAGATACACGCTGTTTACTTAATTGGATAGCTTTAAAAATTATAATCTTTTAATATTTATTAAAAAGTAAAATTATTTTTTTAATTTGATTAATTTTATAGAGAAAATTAAACACGTACTCAACGATTAATTACATTCCAATACCACGCTTTCTGACATAATTATCCTGATACTTAAACTTCCTATGTAATTTCCCCACCCTGAATAACCTTAAAGTAACCAAGAGGGACATTTACGGACTTAGTTGACAAGAAGACACATTTCCAAGAACTACCGACCTCATTTATACAAAAGTAAATACTACTAAAGGCAAGTGTTTTCACATTACTATATAATGTAAATACAATTTTTTTATTCTCATTGCCAGTTGCCAATAAATGTGTTATTGGATTGAATTTTTTTTTAAATAGGTTTTCTTGGGAAAAGTCATTTTCAAAACGGACAAGATGTTTTAAAAAAATATTTAATGGTAGGCTATTTAAACGTATACAATTTACATTAGCACTTTTTTAGACTTGAGATGTGTAATTTCATTTTTAAATTCTTCAAATATTCAAGAACCGGTTCAATGGCACAGCGACGGAATTACAGTAAATAAAATTGTTTATACAGTATAATAAAGTACAGAATACAATCAGGCAACTGCTTAAAGAATATTTTCCAACAACGCCCTTAGGGTGGTCGGAATAAATTAAACAAAATATCTTTTACACCGTATCTTAACATGGGATACATGTGACAACACGTTGGACGAGTAATATTTTTAAACCCGTACCAAATAAATGAATCGGATTTTTGCTGAAATTACTTTCAATTTGTTTAATATAAAATTGTAAAATGTTTTAAAAAAATCATGTATATACAATAGTTCGGAATATGTCAATTCTTAAAATTCGAAAAATAATTATTCCGCGTTAATGATTGTTAACACGCAAAATACTCTATTACAAAATAGTTAAATAATTACTATTTATTAGGAATATACTGTGGTTGAATTTAATAATAAATACACAAAAACCTCTTAACCACAAACTTTCTTTAATTTACCCTAATGTACATTTCAGTTACAAAGTAACCATCCTCAGAGGGATAACATACAAAGACTCATACAAAGAGTCTTTGTATGTTATCCCTCTGAGGATGGTTACTTTGTAACTGAAATGTACATTAGGGTAAATTAAAGAAAGTTTGTGGTTAAGAGGTTTTTGTGTATTTATTAGTTAAATAATTTTATATTCAAACGAAGTTACTCCTAATAAAATTTATTTCACATAATAAATAATACAAAATATATAGGCTAGAAAATTTTTAAAAATGACATAGTTATCATTAAAAATAATTGCAAACAGAAATAACTAATCCCAATTAATTGTTGAAACAATAATTTATTGTTAATTAATATATTGCAATATAAATTTTGCACCGCATATTGGAAAATGCAGTTTTCATATGGTCCATTTTATCATTTCTGCTACTTCTTGTAACGACTATTTGTTATTATTATTATTCTTTCATTACATTAATAAAACCTCTTTAAGCGAAAAAACATTTTATTTATTTTAATGTACATTTCGATTTCAAAGTGTTATCTTCAGAGGAAATTACTATAAGACTCTGAAGAGTATAGGAAATTAGTCTTGTAGTAATTTTCTCTGAATATGATTGTTTTCTGAAATCGAAACGCACATCAGGACTTAAATAAAACGTTTTTGTGGTTTAAGAGCTTTTATTTATTTATAAAGAAAAAAATACACGTCAGTTACTGCAAGTTATTATTTTTGTTCCGTGTTCATCATGCATTATATTTCACAAAATAAAGCCCAAAATCTTTTCAGTATATCTAGTTTACGATTGGTTATTTTAGACATTGAACTGAAACTTTCTTGTATCCTTATTGAAGAGTAGAATGATGTACAGTAGTCCCTCGCTACTCGCGGGTTTGGTATTCGTGGTTGGTAAAATTACAGCATATCCCGCTATGTATTGTATTGAAAAAAAAAGACAAGAAAAACAGTATGTAGGCTATATAGGACAATGTGTTCTCGTCTTATTTATTTTTTACAATATTGTAGTTATTTGTCACAAGCAAATCTGATTATTCTCCACATATCCGCTATACTGTATGTACACTACCAGGCCTACTACGCAAAAGATAGGCATTCCTTATGTAAAAAAAGTGACGTTATCGTCACTCACAAACAACGATGAGTCAATACCGCGCACGCATCCAACTCCATACATACGTTTAGCATCAATACCGTTTACTTACTTTTGATTTAGTAGTTTTCAAAATGCAAATATCAATAATCGTATCTAACGAACGTAACTCAGATTTTGTTTTTCCCGACAGTTAGCAGTCAGGTGTCGTGTAGTTTTGGAAAGGTCGCATCTACTTGTGAAGTTTTTAGTTCGGATTGAAAGAAAAAGTAAATAAATAATAAACATATGTATGTAATTAAGTAATATCTTACTTAAATATAATTAACTGTAAATAAGTGTTCACTATAGCTGTAATTAATGTTGATATTTTTGATGTGGAACGTAAACCTTCCGGTATTCGGTATTCGCGGTTTCACTGTACTACAGAGCGACAAAACAAACAATGTTCCTTCTTAAAGCTATGCCAGTAAAATAACTTAAATACCACACTCGGATAATGATTGACTGACACAGCTACAACGCCAAAGACAATGACAGCATTGCCATTCAACCATAAAGGAAACCACTCTTCCGTGCAAACAGTTTCGTCTACTCCATTAGCATAGGATCGTGTGAGGATCTCGTAAGAGCTTCCAAGGCACAAGAATATCTTATAAACAGTAATATTCATAATACAATATTAATTAAATGAATAACTAATATAGAAACTACGTATTTTTTAAGAGCATTGAATGGTATGTTTAAGTTTGCCACGAACATAAATCACTAATTATGTCTAATGTTTGAATATAAAAAAAAAACAGATGTTTGCGTTCGTTTCCTAGAGGGGATACAGCTGGATGAAAGACAATTACAAACCCTTAGCCATATGAACCAAAGTAAACAACGGGACCCGGTTTTGAAATATGGGTTCTGTCCGTCTGGACGGGTGACCAGAGGAATGCGAGGTCAACAAGAGCCATCTGACCTTCTGTCACCTTAGCAACCATTAATTATGTTCTCTGTCATAATACCTTGTCCCAGTTTGATTTAACACTTTGTGCAAATAAATAGTTTTTTGGTTGTGGATTTTATATCTCGATTCATGAGGTGCATTTAATATCTATCAACGGCTACACGGTAATTGCAATGCCAGTATCAGTATCCACATAAAATGTTGCCATTAAGCTTCGATACAATAAAAGAACACGTTTTTGCTTCGTACGTTTAAGCTTTTTTTTTTGAGTAATAGGGTTATAAATTACATGTCATGCATTCATCTTGATTTAACTGCGTTGCATGTCACAGATGTGGGCGTTAATACACGTTCATGGATTGCCAAAATTAATTCCCGTACAAATATTGCATTACGCAGTAGAAAGATATTATGTTATTGTTCACTTTGTACCATTTTTAATGTAAGTTAATTATTATTAAAATAACGACATGATAGAAAAAAATTATTAACTTTTTTACCTGCAAATGCAATAAACAGCTGTTTTCATATTTTGAAAAAAAAAGAAAAATTTATTTTAACATACAGACTTATGTTTGCCTAAATTGTTTCCTCAAATTATAAAAAATAATATTTTACAATATGTAAATAGAATAGTTAAATACAAAAAGCGTAGGAAAGCGAAAACATGACAAAAAATAAACATATTTTTTTAAAAAATGTTAATTATTTCCTTAACAACAGCGGACTAGATGATACAATTATTTCGCTAGACTCATGAAGTAGCGTTTTTACACATTTGTCTCAACTTCTACTTGTACTACAACACTCAGAATTAGTCCTGGGTGCTAAGGGACATGATTCCAAACTCGACTATTGTGTCAAGCTCACACTGAATATGACTTTGATCCTATGACGTATGATTCCAAACTCGACTATTGTGTCAAGCTCACACTGAATATGACTTTGATCCTATGACGTATGATTCCAAACTCGGCTATTGTGTCAAGCTCACACTGAATATGACTTTGATGATATGACGTATAATTCCAAACTCGACTATTGTGTCAAGTTCACACAGAATATGGCCTGGAAGTTATGAAACATTGTATCAAACTCAACTATTTTGCCAACCTCATATATATTTTCATTGGACGTTATGAAACATGGTATCTAACTCAACTATTTTGCCAACCTCATATATAATTTGCCTGGACGTTATGAAACATGGTATCCAACTCAACTATTTTGTCCAACCTCATATATAATTTGCCTGGATGTTATGGAACAATATATCGAACTCAACTATTTTGCCAATCTCATATATAACTTGCCTGGACGTTATGAAACATGGTATCTAACTCAACTATTTGGCCAACCTCATATATAATTTGCCTGGATGTATGGAACAATATATCGAACTCAACTATTTTGCCAACCTCATATATAATTTGCCTGGATGTTATGAAACAATATATCGAACTCAACTATTTTGTCAACTTCATATATAATTTGCCTGGACGATATGAAACATGGTATCCAGTTCAAATATTTTGTCAACCGCGTATATAATTTGGCCTCAAGGTTATGAAATTTGATACTAAACTCGACTGTTGTGCCAATCTAAGACAGTATTATGGCCTAGATGTTATGAAACACGTTACCATATTCGGCAGATTTACATGTTGTGTCAAACTCGTATGGAGTATGCTTAGCTCCTTTCTAGGAATAATAGCTAGAATAATTTGATGTCTAAAGAAGGGACAAGACACTTCCTCGTCGAATCTATTTCAATTATCGACTCTAATTGGAAATACAGGAGAAATATGACACTTGTAGGTAGGGATTGCTTACATGAAATAGATCCACTAACGGGGATAAGGGATGATGTCCACTGAAAATTTGGAGTAACGGCATAAATATTACAGAAATCGAAGGTCCTTCAGCGTTATGAAGAAGGAGACGAAGAAGTGGATTTCTCGTTGGAGGAACGATAAATTCTTGTACTGGATATCACAGGTATAAAATATCTACAAACTTGAAGGCGCAAACAAAGACAAAACATCTTCATCCTGGCCATTATCTTTTTAAGCAGGTCCCTCATTTAAGATGCATGGGTGGCGCCAAAGAGCAGCAACATCAAGCTTTAAAGGCTAACCATGTCTTTGCACATGGACGCTTCAGGAACGTATCGGCTTCTGTTTCTTGTTACCTACTAGTCAGTGAAACCCATTGAGTATAAGACCTTGAACATGGCGTCACGTCCTGTGCAATAGGATACAGATGGCAAGGGACGTACTTGATTTACATTAATTACTTATTTGTTTGCAAGTTTTCCCAAGGCAAAACGTAAGATTTGATAGTATTACAATTCAGACTAAAATACCATATTTTTCACTAAAACATTCAACAGAAGTATTAGTATAACCAATAAAAACAACAATATAAATTACCTCAACTGAGTTTAAGAAACGTGATTAATGTAATTAGAGGATTTTGTGGTGTAAATGTTTTTAGTAAATTCGAATATTAACACGTATGAAGGACTGTACAAATTAGACAGTATTCATGTAAGAACCTAAGAGGAAGTAACAAGCTCGTATAACTAATTTATGCCCTCTACTGGGAAAATAATTTGTCTCTACCAATTTTCCCTAATAGGTGAATAGTAAGGATAAGTGGACAAGGCCGTAGCAGCGGGGGTTTCACATAGTTAGAAATCCTTGAAGTTTTGTCGCGAAACTAAAATTTTAAATTGTTTGAATGTACAAATAATAAAATATGATATACATGCGGTCATGTGTTAAATATCCAATTCTGCTCTTTTCTTGAGTCATGTTTGAGCAAGTTTTATCGTGAATCCTAAAGTTGTTATCCATTAGTAATTATGATCCTGCTAACATCGCTTATCTGAATACTCCTTTGTTCTCTGTAGGGCACTTGGAGAGGTATTTATAACGTACTGTACAATAAGGAATAACCAGAGGGATAAGTAGGAATAGCAGGGAAACAGGAGAGCTTAAGAAAGAGCTAAATGATCCTTATTGCGAGCTAAAGAAAAATTATTGCTTCTATTGGCAGGACCCTTATCTGGAGTAGAGCTGTTTTCTATAGGTAAGGTACATTAAGGAATATGTAGGGGGATGAGGAGGGATAAGAGGCAAAGAGGAGAGCTTAAGAAAGGGCCAAATGATCCTTTGATATTGCAAGCTAGGGAGAAGTATTGCTAGGGATGAGGAGGGATAAGAGACAAAGAGGAGAGCTTAAGAAAGGGCCAAATGATCCTTTGATATTGCAAGCTAGGGAGAAGTATTGCTAGGGATGAGGAGGGATAGGTATACTTATGGAAGGCCATGATGAGGATGAGGAAAATGATTGAGTCAATGGTTAAACGTGGTCTCTTATCCGCAGTGAGATATTCTCTCTCTTTCAGAGGTCAGAGATGAGTGAAGAAGAAATTCTGGGTGAAACATATACATGAAATTGCACTTTTAATTTATTCAATGAGATATTATTGTAAGACAAGAGTAGTTGAATTTTCTTGCTATATGCGGTCAGCATCTTCCTCAGGGATGGATAAATTTAAACGACCCTTGAAACATATACGGAATTGTTTATCCAACAATACGAGGTGAGGTAAGACACATAATATTTTATAAAAGACACATATTAAAAACATTTACCTTTTACGAATAAACCAACGTAAAAAAACAATAGATTCTGTTCTTGAAATCACATATGGTAAAATATTATAAATATTTCGTTGTTTAAATGTTTAAAACATATAGGCTTTGTTAACAATTGCTCGGTTTTCATTCTCTCTACAAGTAACAATAAAACCACCATTTCGGACTAATTAACAACGCCTCCGTGATGTGTAACGGGACTCCGCATCCACGGCCCTCGTTGACACGAGACGTAAACACTAATCAAGAGCCACAGCCAAACAAATTACACGTCTGATTGAGAGTACGGTACCTCAGAGCTCTGTCTTGACTCCTTAATAATCGTTCTTGACCCCGTCGTTCACGCACAAGCCCTCACTACAAGCCAGCGTTATATAAGCGTAATATGTCCACCAACTCACGAATTTCTTATTTAATACTTTATGGAGGGAGAAATAAAAATTACAATATGGCAGTAGTGAGACTGGCAAACAAAAGTGAATACTTCATTTTCAGTGTGTATTTAATAGAGGTTTTAATATAATCTAGTTAAATAGTTAATAATAAAAGTATGTAGTTAATAGAAAACTTTATTAGTTGTTAAAAGATGTATTGAATACAAGTCTTATTAAGGAATTTAATTGAAATCAATTCATAAAAGTGCCAGACGCGCCTAAGAAAGTTTATATTTTAAGAACAGGAATAAAATATAAAACTCATGATCATTATATTGAATTAATTGTAGTAAGATTTATTGAAATAAATAAATAAATATATATATATATATATATATATATATATATATATATATATATATCAACTGAAGAAAAATATTGATTAATAACATTTTAAACTTATAATGTGAACAAATAATACCATAATCTACGTGTTATAACAGTTGTTTTCCAACATTCCCTATAACATAAAATCAGCTGTTATTTGAAAACATATGTTACTTAATTAAAGCTAAATATGAATCGCTTCTGGTGATGAAATCAAACGCGGCACGTGATGGAATCTAGGGTGACGGATGAAATAAAACATCCAGTCATACCCTGCAATAAGGCGACTTCAATCAAATAAATTATTACACAATGGTCAGATAATAATTGTAATACGCATTCAAGTAATACCTGTAACTTATTTTCATTTTCAAATGTATCTAAATGAAAAGGCTACATGAATGTACCCTAAGCGTATAATTTTATCAATGTATCATATATTTTAGGTTACTTGTATTCATTGCTAAACAACTTGTGTAAAGCCATTGTATTATGAATCCGACTTGAAGCAAGTAACTAAAGACAATTAAGTCTGCCCAATACTTGTGTCATTCTAGTAGGTTTCCGTTGAATCTTTAGATTGATATTAGGCCGTGTGTCCATTTAAAGTTACACATAGACATAATCTTGTACATTTTATCTAACAATCTCTGGACAATGTACAGATAAACTGAATGCATTTTATACACACACCCCAGAAAGCAATCTTGTGTTAGCCTTGACTATATTCTGACAGGCTGGCGTTAGTTGTGACTATATTCTGACAGTCTTGCATTAGTTGTGACTATATTCTGACAGTCTTGCGTTAGTTGTGACTCTATTCTGACAGTCTTGCGTTAGTTGTGACTCTATTCTGACAGTCTTGTGTTAGTTGTGACTATATTCTGACAGTCTTGCGTTAGTTGTGACTATATTCTGACAGTCTTGTGTTAGTTGTGACTCTATTCTGACAGTCTTGCGTTAGTTGTGACTCTATTCTGACAGTCTTGCGTTAGTTGTGACTCTATTCTGACAGTCTTGCGTTAGTTGTGACTCTATTCTGACAGTCTTGCGTTAGTTGTGACTATATTCTGACAGTCTTGCGTTAGTTGTGACTATATTCTGACAGTCTTGTGTTAGTTGTGACTATATTCTGACAGTCTTGCGTTAGTTGTGACTCTATTCTGACAGTCTTGCGTTAGTTGTGACTCTATTCTGACAGTCTTGTGTTAGTTGTGACTATATTCTGACAGTCTTGCGTTAGTTGTGACTCTATTCTGACAGTCTTGCGTTAGTTGTGACTCTATTCTGACAGTCTTGTGTTAGTTGTGACTATATTCTGACAGTCTTGTGTTAGTTGTGACTATATTCTGACAGTCTTGTGTTAGTTGTGACTATATTCTGACAGTCTTGCGTTAGTTGTGACTCTATTCTGACAGTCTTGTGTTAGTTGTGACTATATTCTGAAGTCAGTGTTGAGTTACTTGTGAAGTCCCGGATCCAGATCTTCGTGGTTCTTATCTCAGGTACAGATAAGACATTACAGCATCACATGTGCAGAGTCGCGTGCCTATTCTCTATGATGGTCATGAAGATGCATTCCACACCCTTGGAAGAAGAAAAATAAAGGAAAGCAATATTTATTCCGCTCACAGTACTATCGCTATGTAGTCTCTAGTCCTGCTCTAATAACAAGTTTTGTCCACTTTTCAGTGTAACACAATAATAGTAAAACAAAAAAACAAGCTCCTCTCACCCTCAAAAAAAAAACAGGGTATTCGATTCAAGCACTCGCTACCCCTTTAAAAATACAGTCACATCTCTCTGAAAACCGAAGTACTTGATATATATGACTATCCTGCGTCTCGTATGGAGATGCATTTCTTGGAGGTCACTTTGTACAATACTTTTCCGTCCACGTATGAAATCCTCCTGAAATCGGTGAATGGTATCTCCTTATCCACATGGTCCCTTTCTAACAACATAAACCGTAAAGGTTTCAAACCCCCCCCCTCCATCTTCTCGGAATGCACCCACACTCTCAGTAGCGCTGTAAGCTAAGAATACCCACACAACGATTCCACTGAATCTCCCCCATCTTCTTATTGAATCTTCTTTAACGTCCCACACCACCGAAATCTCCCTCGTTCACAGATCCTCACACCTTCAAGCTGAGAATTTAGTCTGAAACCTATCTATATGGCAGCATAGGTTACTGAGTAATTAGTCCTAAGCATATTGAAGTACTTTTAAAGTTACACGGTTAGATTTTAAACACTTACAAGAGTATTTCCTGTAAAATACAATGCAAAAAATAGGCCAGCCGGTTCCTTCCCACTTTGAATAAAGACACTCCCCCTACCTTAACACAAAATCTTCTATCGGGCCCTACCAAACAAACGTCCTCCCTAATGGAAACACCCCTACTTGTTATCAACCCAATACCAATAGTCCTAACCTAACTGCAGCCAGTGAAAACAGACGCTGTAAATACCACGGGGGGGGGGGGGGCAAATACTCTTCTTCTCTGACTGGCCAATAAAAATAATAATTTTTGTCATAAAATTTATTTTCTATCATAAAAAACAAATAATATAAAAACCAAAATACACAAGACGTCATTTAACAAAACAGTGCTGTAGCATCTTTGATAATAGCGGTTTGTAAGTCGGTTAACATTTGGGCGTGACCGTTATAACAAATAGATACCAATAGAACAGCGTAACAATGCAACTGGTATTGACAAATTAACGAACAATGCTTAACTTTACGCCACACCCTATAATACAAGTGGAAACACGAAAGCTTAAATAAAGGAATCAATAATGGGTAGTCTTGTAGATTAACACTGCTGTGTGTAGTATTAAATACATATTTAATTTTAGTTATGTAATGTCCAGCGATTTAAACTAAAAGACAAATTTCTTTGCTTAATGAACTCACTGTCTGAGGTTAAAAGCTTTGTTCTGAGGCATACATTTTATTTTTCAGTGGTATACAACTTATTTATTTTCTAAATTCGTTCAAAATGATTAACTACTGACAAAGTACATAAACTAACTTTAACGTTTATTAATTTTTAGAGTTTATTAAACAGAAGTCTACAATCACTGGTATCACTATCTTGGGAGCAATATAACACTTTGAGCAGTGGTCATAGACACTCAGCCAACATAGCGAACTATAATTGTTGGAGTACTGGATAATATGAACACATTGAATATTCCCTTCATACCTTGTACGGTCAAGGGTCAGGAATGTGACCTAGTATCTGCCATTGTACGTGTGCGGTGCGGTGTGATAGTTCAAGGGCGAGACGGAAGAGTGCGCTGAAGGATATGCTTATATTGTTGTAATGTATATTATGCAATTCAAAGACGTAAAGAAAAGTTTTATTAGAGTTGTTTTTAAAGTTTAATTTAATTTTTACATAATTAATTTACTTAAAATGCATACTATATATAAAACCAGGGCATTTGAACGATTAAATTGGAATTTAGCCCTCATTAGAACTGGTAGTCAGTCATGCTAATTCTAAAATTTAAAATATTAGATATACATATCCAAAAGATATTATAATCTCAGCTTTTATGTCTGAGAAAGATAAAGAACGATACAAAGAACCTTTAAAAGGTAAACGTAAAATAGCCAAACCCAAATCTTACCTAGTCTTACAAGCAATAACTTCACATTGTCAAGAATAAAATAATCCCGATTTGACTAAAAAAATCTAAATTTGTAAATATATATATACAATATAAATGAAAATAGATAAAAACTCGGAGAAAAATAACTTCTTATTTGAAATAATAAATCACAATTTAAAAATATGTACTTGTCACCAACACTATATGCGGCAACATAGCAACCCCACTACAAACTTGAAAATTGTCTGCCTCTTATTTAACCACTTTAATTAAACATTTTATTACATGGTAACGGAGTCGAGAATGTTTGCCAGTGCGCACACAAACGCCTCCAAGAAAGAAACTGCTAAACTTAATTTATAACAGCATTTACCGTATATGTCGATACTACCAAATTGAAAATATATTATATGACAATCACCTACACAAATAACGTTAATACAAATTTTTAAAGACAAATACTACTTAGGTTAATAAGGAAATATTTTATTTTAGTTACTTTATATTATATAATTACAATTTATATAAATAAAGCTATATAACCTATGCATTAAAACGCATATTTTAAGCGAAATGGGACGAAATAATTATTTTGCTTACCTCTCCTCAAAGTTTTCCTCCTAACTAAAATTAATCTTTAAATTCAATTAAGAATAATATTTGAGAAAACTGTATTAACACAAATGCCATCCATTTTAAACGAATGTATTTGAACTTAAGTGAATGAATAAAAAGTTTTTAACTATTGATAATTTGAACAAGATTTATATATTTATATCTTGATAAGTGTATACAAGAAAACAGTGTTGCATAATCTACAAATATATATATATATTATAACATAAACATAGGAGGCATATATTATAAATTTGGTTGGTATTCAAAATATTAACAATCAGTACAAATGTTAAGAAAGGAGTGACCAAGGGTACTTACTAAATCACCGACAAAGAAGGCTTAAACATTGTTATATATCGGGGTAGTAATAAACCAGTTGTGGGAAAAGTATTGACAAAAGAAGGCTCCAGATATTTCTAAGGTTTAAGTATTTCGGGAAACCACAAGAATAGCATGAGAAAGTAACACTGTTATCGTGTAGGAACAATTTGCAAAAGGCGTGAGAACCATCGAAGTAACTTTAATAAGTAAGGGGGCTATTAGACTTGTTCTTAAAAACTAAAATCACCGGGCAAAGAGGCAAAGTTTTTGGGGATCTTTGAGAAGTGTAGACTTATTGAGGAGGGACAACGTTGTAAGCGAAAAGGGGGTAAATTGGTTAAGAAGAGTTAGAAAACTGTTAGTTACTTATGTGTAAAAATGTTAAAATGCGACGTGAATGAATTAGGCAGATAGTAAATAAAATAGGGTAGTAAGTTAATTATTGTGTAAAAGTGCAGTGACGCAGTTAACCGGCCACCGGTTTCAGGATTCCAGGAACTCAAACAATAAGTGCAATCTGCCTTACATTAGATTCAGCCAATGGAGATTTATAAATTATTAAATTTAGAACGAATTTAAATTCATTGTTTTTATAAAAATTATTCTAGTTTTTTCACCACTTTCTAATTTATAGAAGATCTCGTAATAACGTCCCGAGAGAAAGAGCAATTTAACATTGTATTTATTAACTTTATTGTATAAAAAAACCTAAAGCCTCAATAATATTATTCACCTATGTCGATATTTCTAATGTAAGGGTAAACCAGACTTAAACAAACAAAATACGGAGTTATGTAGGCAGTGATAACGTTACCTTGAACCTGAATAGAAAGTGAACTTTACAAAATGTCAAAAAAGCATTGACAGAAGAAAGTAAAGTTATGGCACGAATAAAGATTTTTATTATTTCCTCTGTACTTTCTTGTTAATCCATTAAACTCCTGAACAAACTTCCGATAATTTAGGTGTTTTTATATTATCCACATCCCAACCGGCCACATCTTCATTGATGAAATTTTATTATTAAGAGAAAGTTATTACTTGGCACCGCTTTCATAAAACGACAGAACCACTTCCAAGCATAATACGGAAACTTTGTTATAACATCCGATTTCCGCAGTAAAACTGAACGTAAGCGAATGTTTCACCATCTGTTTTAATTATCTACAGTTAACTCTCCAATACGATTAATGCCTTTTTTAAATTTAAAACTGATTTCATTGAATAGTTATACTCTTTATAATCCGTTTTTTTATAAAGTGAAATTACAATTAAATAACTTGATTGTATCATTAAGCCTTTAATTAAAATTATTAGATTTAACTCGGAGCTGTTTGAGTTATGTGCGGCACAGAAATTATATTTATCTAAAACCATAAAGCACGTATTTTCAATTTGCTTAGTTCAAATTAACATATTTAAAGCCCAGCAACATTATATATCCGTATTAATAAATTATTCATAAAACTTTTCCTTGAACTCAAATAGTTCAAGAAAAATGAATAAATGAAGAATACCTTAAATGAAGAATAAATTAAGAATAGTAGAATAAATGAGTGAAAAAGAAAGAGAGATATAAGTGAGTGAGTGAATGTTACGTTGTTGTGTGCACCCGCTCGTTCGTTCGTTCGTGTGTGTGTGTGTGTGTGTGTGTGTGTGTGTGTGTGTGTGTGTGTGTGTGTGTGTGTGTGTGTGTGTGTGTGTGTGAGTGTGTGCGCGCGCGTGCGAGCGTGTGTATTTATTTAATTTAACGTTTTCATAAAGAATAATAAATTTAAACAAAATAAATGTTACGAAACTCTTTGCAAATTATATTAGCATCTTCGGATTAGCATTGGTAATTTTATAACAGCAAGACAAAACGATTATATATATATATATATATATATATATATATATATATATATATATATATATATATATATAGATATAGATTTTTTGGATTAGGAGACTGACAGACTTACCTTGGTAAGAGTCCACTCTGTAGTCTTGAAATAGAAACACATAAAAGCACTTAAACAATGATATATTTCAACCACACAGTGGTCTTTGTCAATCGAAGAGAAAACACAAAAAGAAATATGAGAAAATGAAATAAAAAAAAAAAATAAAATATATATATATATATATATATATATATATATATATATATATATATATTATAACATAAAGTATGAGGCTTTAGAAAAATTTCAGTTAGTTGCTAAAATAATTTCTGTAGGATTAAGCTAGGAAAGACACTAATAGGCAGAGGAAGTACCATCCATTATCCTTTTCCAGGAAAGCTATAAGCTGTGTGCCTGGAAATTGACAATAGAGATCCAAAGCTTGTTAAGACGGGAAATCCAGTGGCCTATATAGCCATGGTAAAATTAACCGTGTACCGTTAGATTAGACGAACTGTGGGAACTTACAAAGAACATTGGTAGTGGGAGAGATGAGGGATTTTTAATAAAAACTAAATGATCGGGAGTTTTAAGGGGAAGTTTGAGGAGAGTCTCAGAGAAAGGCAGGCAGATTGGTGGAGACGGATTGGATTGGAGGAGGGAAGTGTTGTAAAGGGAGAAATTGATTAAATTAAGTAAAGAGTTTTTTTTTTATAAGTAAATTTTAAAAAGTGCGACGTAAAAGTTTTTTTTAGAAATATAAAGTAAGTTTTTTTTTGTGTGTCAAGTGTAAGAGCAGAAGGTAACAACCAAGTCCAGGATTCCAGGGACTCTTCAGAACAATAAGTAATTTTTGAATATAAGTGTAGCCAACAGACATCTATCTTTTAGTTCAGAACAAATTTTAAATTCATCAAAATTTATAAAAATTATTCTAGTTTCACCACATCTAATTTAAAAAGCAAAGTTCCCGTAATAGCGACCCGAGAGCAAGAATAAAATGTTAATACTGTTTTTTTTGTTATGTTATTTTATTAGAAATCTAAAACCTCAAAAGTCCACCATTTATTATTGTAATAATCGTTAAGATATCAATCCTGTCACTGCAAAATATTAATGTAAATTTGTAATAATGTGTAGAGTTAATTGATGAGAATAAATGCAAGTGATGTTTAAAAATTGATAAGATTGTTAATTCTTTATAAACCTGAAGGTGTGACATTAAATAGGTAAGGTAAATAAATAACATTAAAATATAAATTTAATTATAACAAAAGTTAAGTTATAATATATATATATATATATATAATCGTTTATCAACGAAAAGCTTTAAATTTAAAAAAAAACAGAGGAGAGGAGAGAGAGGGAGAGATTTTGTGTTATTTTGAAATCTAGTCTCAAGTGGTAAGAAGGAATTTGACAGCAAAACAAGTTTACTATATTTGTGTAGGAATTTATCAAATCGACGATAAATGAGCTTTCCGCCTAAACACAAAAATTACTCTTTTTAAAACTTTCTGCCGCCAATCTATTCCTACTCCTTCAGAAGACACGACTTCCCATTTGCAATGTTTGGACTTCATAACTCGGGATCTACGCCAGGTACCGCCTCCCGTAATACCTGTAAAAGAAGGTTGACACATGCGCGCTAAGACCATTTGACCGCTGCGACCTTTGACAAAGCCGCGTTCTCGGTTCCCACACGTACCCTCGCCGTTCTTCTCTTGTAATTGACAACTTTCACTATCCACCTGCGGCGAGATGTGCAACAATGCAAAACAAATCAATGCGGAAAGTTAGGTTAGGTAATGAATAGCGAACAGTGCTTTATTGTACACATTAATTCTGCTGTAATTCTCTCTAATAGAGTGAGTGTGGGAAGCCAAAATTAAATTGAAGAATTTACTTAAACGAATTATTAAGAAATAAAATAGAATGCAAATTGAGAATTCAAACTGAACAATGAAGAGTGATAAAAATAACATGAGATGAAACATCTTCTAGTACACTAATAACATCAATAGCCAAATAAAGTGAGAAGACAAAAAAATGAACGCAACCCAAAACTACAAGAAGAAAGTACAAGCTCAACAAACACTCCAAGAGATATAATAAATTATAAATCGATGTCCTGAGTGACTGACAGAATCAACGTAGAGTTAATACTATAAAAGGTACAGACTTGAAATTTTCAAGGTGCATTCCATTCATAACATAGACACTAAGAAAGGACTTTGCAAAACGTTGATTTCAAAGGCTAAAAATTGCAAAATCGCACATTTTGCAATACTATACATCTGTATACAATTGCTTATATTTTAGCGTTAAATAATACGATACTATTACTTTGTATTCAAATTTATCATTATCAATTATTAGTTGTTTTTAAATTTATTCAATTAACATATAAAAAGACAATTAAAAAATATATATATATATATATAAAAGATATATGTAAGAAGATATTTTAAGAATTATTAATTTTTACACAGATCCTTAAAAAATATTTTTACTTGCCGCTTATTCATTTACAACTGTTTAAATCTTCCAACAATAAAATCCACCCGAAACCACTAGTTTATGAAGGGTTTGAAAACAATCAAGTGATAAAAATATCAAGGCTATTAAATCAAAATAATCAAGGAAGATTAATGCACCCTATACTGAGAGAGGATTCAATTAAGTGGTCAAAACGGTTCCCTTGTTCTTCTATAGTGCTATATTGCGAGATATATATTGTAATTTAGACTAGGTGTCATTTAATAATTAACACGTAAATAACAATTTAATTACATAATATTTCACACGAAAAGACACATAACTCGGTCATTAAATGTACTACAAAGGACTAATTTATTTCGATAAACTATCGTCATTCATAAAAAATCCACAATCATTGGAGCGCTGGAGTCAAAATTAAAACACTTTGCCTTTTACATCTCCTTAAAATATAAAATCTTGCGACTTTTTTTAATAATAAACATCCAAAAGAAGAGATTGCAAAGAAACGAAATAAATTGGAAGCATAAAACTAAAGTAATTGGCTACAAAAACTCGTCTGCGAGCTGTCTACTATTTGGGATATTAGGTAGGGTTAGGATGCTGAGTCGGTGGTTTTTTTTTATTAATAACTCTGTTGGTTTTCTCCTTCCTGTGGCCGAACGATGCTTAGCTTTTAGACACGCACTCGGGAAACGGGGGCAAAACAAACACAAGAAAAATGTGATTACCAGCAAGAACTGTAATTAAGGTGGCGGCCACCGGCGTCGCTGCCGTCGAGGGCCTTTCTCTACATTATGTACAGTGCGCACGGAACATGCGTATCGTCAATACGACACAACCCTCCTCACAATTACGGACGCTATCCTGTCAATGTGTAATTTGTGAAAGGAAATTACATACGAGATATTTTATGGCTTCATTGTGTTGTTTTGGACCAAATTACACATTAGATCCAATCTCGGAGTCGGAGTGTCGATTTCGGAATATTCGTTTCCTTGCATAACTAAACATCCTGCATTTTTGTTGGTCCACTATCCTCTGGTACTGGTGCTGGAGTGATATGAGTAATCGTTAGGAGGTTATAGGACAATTTGTATCGTTGTGCAGGGTCACTCCTGATCCTGACCTATTTTCTACTCGAGCCGTGTCTACCAGATTCATGCTCGTGGTAGGGATTCGTTGTAAAATAACACTAGAATTGTAATAGAACTATTAGGAAAATGAACTTAAATTATGGTGTGAAAATTTAAGAAACAAGGGTAGTAAATAAACACAAGAAATATATACAACTCACAATTACAAAACTTTAATCTCAAACTCGTCGTTTCAATCACAATACGACATCATATTCTGTGGTGATTCTATCACAAATATATAACTGCAATTAAGAAATGGAACATAACCTATATTAATGAATATAGGTTTATTTAATTAAAATTATAGGTTTGTGATAGAATCACTGATGATGACATATTGTCATTGAAACGCGTTTGAGATTAAAGCTTCATGATTGTGAGTTGTATATATTTCTTGTGTTTATAACGAAACTCACAAGCCAGCTCAGATATTGTTTATAAACAAGGGTAGCTTTAGCTGAGAAGGAAACGTTCATTCTAGCGGACAGAGATACAATTGGGGAATCCGTCTGATCTAGTAAAATTGCACCGAGGAAATCATAAGCAGTTAGAAGGATAACAAGATGCACAACACCACCTAAGCAGTTTTATACAAGATCGACGTGCCACCCAGAAACTCTATGAGATGTGCCTTCTTCTCTGGAGCAGGGACTAAGGACCAATTACTTATAAATATTGTTTTGTTATTAATAATTACCAACCATTTCTGTTGGAAGCGAATTATTTTTATAATTTTACTTTATCTAGATTATTGATGTCGATAATATTTTCTATATAATTCTATATCCAAAGTAAATATTCTAATTTAAAATAAATACAATGGCAT